>JAQFXU010001582.1:0-27530 GCA_034693705.1 Spatulosminthurus flaviceps | reverse complement strand
ATTTAGTTTTTAAAGCTTTCAAAAAAACGAGACAACGAGAGTCAACTAAACATGGAGTTTAACGTGTCCAAACAGTAATAAAAAAGTTTTTATTTAAATTATTTATTTAGCCTTGTTATTTTCGTTTATGTGTTCAAACAAAGTAGAGCCTACAAGATTCCGGCATTTAACGCTGTGATGTTTTGACGATTGTGAGTTTTGAATGGTCTTGTATTTGTGTTAAATCATTTTTCGTAAGTTTTGATTGTTTGTCCATGCTATCACTCTTTCACGTTGGACAGCAGACAGAATCCTCTCAAGGACAGTTTGGTGTGTTCTGTATCCGGCGAGTAAAATTGTTCATTTGTAAGTTATCATAGCATCATTGCTCTAGCCACTTTCAGAATGGACATACTTCAGGATCAGCAGAAAATGGTGAGTTGAAAATAAAATTATTCAGTGATCTTTCGTATTTATCATTTGGACGCATAGCGCATAGTTTTCGAAAATAAGAATATAGTTAAAGGGAACTCTTTGTAGATGGGAGGGAGGAGAAGCAGAATCAGTCAACGGGACTTACAGTTGTATTTTCTAGACCGGTTCGTGATTTCAATAATTTTAATTGATCAGTTGCATACTTTTAGTTTCATTTTATTGGTACAGGCAGAAGATCGACGGAAAACTGAAGATGGTCTAAAAGAACAGGCGGAGAAAGACATGAAAGCGATGAGAAAATACATAGTTTTGAGGAAGCAGCTGAAGCATGGTCGATGTAAGTAAATTTTTATTTGTTGAAGTAAGTTTGAGGTATTTTGTGGATGTGAAACGCGTGACCCTTTATCGTTGTTTTGCTGATACGTGAGCCTCAAATTTTCGTATACGATTGTTGTCACACAGTATAGTGAATTTTGGACCAGTAATTATTATTTTGGGAGCATTCTATTATTAGAACTAACTAGAATAAGAACCTTGTGCAGGTGGGGCCGAAAATCGGGGCCGCAACGACGAAGCGGAAGAGAGTGACCATAGACGTCTTTGTAATGACGTCGCTACTGGTGATGCTGAGATGCAGAATTTGGAGAAGTCAATTGAAGCGCTCTATTTAGAATTTGCAAACGTCGGGTAGGATTTTTTAAATTAGGGTTTTCACACATTTTCTTCTCCTCATTCATCCAAGAATGCAGTATCTGCGGTGACTTCGCCAAACGGACATACCACATGGCATTCGATTCTTGTTTTCAAGAATTTACGCTTGTAATTAGGCTTTATCTAATTTTAATGTATAGGAGGGCTTTTAAAAAATGTCGAGATCCTAAAATGAACGCCGTCTTGGCTTTGAAGAATCAGATGCAGGTACTGATTTTTTCCCTTGTTTGCCGACGCACAATCAACTGAATATAATTATAGCATAAAGCAGAGTTGGCTCAATTAGTTGAATAATTTCTTATTTTCTCCAAAACATAGTGGAGTTTGTATCGAGGTATGAAAGTATGTTTTCTTGTAAATAGACGACTGACGGGAACGCTGACAAAATTTTACAGGGAGAAATGGTTGTGTCTAAACTTATGCAGCAGTCGCGTAGTGTCGACGAGGAATTGCTAATAATTTCTGTGACTTTGGAATCTTCTCAGAATTTGGACTTCGACATTCCTGTCATTAATGCTTTTGTGTGTTGATTACTGTTTCTCTTATTACTTTTTTATATCATACACAAACTAATGAGCAAGTCTTGCAGAGTGGAATTCTAATGAATGTTACATTTGTGTTTTGTGTAGCCGTAAGTGTAGCACGACCATACCAGATTGAAAATTGAAAATATTTGAAACTACTTAATGTGTTATGCTAAGAGTTAACTTTGTCCTACTTAAGTTAATTATAAAATGTTTTTGGGTATGAAATCTCCGTATATCTCTTTCCCTTGTATCGTTGGCCTTTTTATACTTTATTTTAACACCGCCTTTGCCCTTTGCCATCTTCTATTTGACATACGGAGTGTTTTAAGGATCGCGTAATTATTCTCGCAAAAAATGAGTCTTCCAATCTCTGGATATCAACTGTGCTGAGGCTTAATATTCGGCTGATAATCAGTATCTCGTATCTCTTTACTTTGTGTAAATAGAAATATCATTACTTCATTATTACTTATTTAGCCCCTACTAATCTGTCCCCATGTTTCTGTCACAAATTAAAATCGTGTACCTTTTTACTTGCAATTATGTGTTTATTCACTAGCTTCAGATGTCGAATTATATTATTAATTCACTAAGGCAAGCCCGTACTTTTTTTGTTGAGCTTAAACGAACCCGTCGCAGAACAAATAATTCAAGGAAGTTGTAGCTGTATATAACCTACCTACAGAGATGTAGTGGAGGTGGTCGAGGACGAGTAGGGGTTTACCGAAAAAGGCCAAACAAGTTTCTCAAAGCACATACGCATACAACAACATCAAGCATAAAAGCAGAACGAGAGGAAGAGGAATCGATGAAGTAACACCATAAAGTTTCAACACAAATTGCCCGCAATGCTACGAACATAGCCCTACCCCTGATTCATGTGTGTGGCTTCGAGCGAGTGACTTCAAATTTAATTCTCTTGGTTTACCTTGTTAGTAATTTTTTATTTGCACCTCAACATCCAAGAGTATTTTTACTTGACAGCCATGCCATGTGGAATCCCGAACGACTATTGCTTCTTGATTTTATTGCATAGGGATTTTCCTTTTAGTAGCATAAAAGTTTGAGTGCTAATTTTATCGATCGCTTTCATGTGAAATAATACTTTGCGCCGTATTTTATATTTTGCATATTGTTAAAACTATTTGGAAAGATTTTCGAATCGTTAACTGTGAATCTGTGAAATCTGTTTAAATCCAAAATGAGTTTACCGAAGCAGTTGCTTCTTAATGAGCAAGTTTTGTCTCAGCTGTCGGAAGTGCAAAAGCCAGTCTTTATTTTGGAATGGCTCCGTCATCTGGAAGGAGCACTCACAACATTGACAAGGGTAACACCAGTTTGTATTATGGTATATTTTAGCATTTTTGAATAGATTTATTTTCAGACTTGATGTTATCTAATTTTGCAGGCGGAAATAAAAACTTGTCAGAAGCAGCTGGTGGAGCAGCTGATTCAGACCATTCAGAATGGTCCAGGACCGCCGGCAAGGAAATTAGTGGCAAGATGTATGGCTACAGTATTTATTGTTGGAGACACAATTCTTCTGTTTGACACAGTCAATAAATGCAATGATGTGCTGAAGTCCCGGGATGATACTCCTTCTTCATTGAATATTAAACTGTAAGATTTTTATTTTGTTGATTTGTGATGAATGTTCGGAATACATACTAACGTGAGTAAGCAATGCAATATCGAGATTGCTCAGCAAAATTTGAAATACATCATAGTATAATGAAAATGCAATTGCCTTTTAGAGCTGCTGTTTCGTGTTTGGGAGAGATGTATGAAAAACTGGGACGGATGATGGGGCGATCTTATGAAGAAACTGTTTCTTTACTTAGTAGATCCTTTAAAAATATGGAGTCCCAGTCAAGAATTGAGGTCATGCAGACTTTTGAAAAGGTTGGTTTAAGGGATTCATATACTGTTGATGTAGTTGTTGTATGAATTAGTTTATGAGAAAATCAGATGAAATGGATTTATGCACAAATATATATAATTATATATATATATCAGTATTAAATTAACTAAGCGCATTTAATGCAGATTTGTGCTGGGATGGATGTCGCTGCAAGTAGTTCCCATAAGGAGATGTATAAAGTTGCTCGTGTGTGCTTGACTGATCGTGTCATGTCAGTTCGAACTGCTGCGGCAAAATGTATAGAAGAAATGATGAAATCTGCTCCATTTCTTTATACAACCGAGTTGGAGAGCTTTACGTCGTTGTGTCTAAGAGCTTTGGACGGTGCAGACTACGATGCACGAATTGCTATTGCTGGGTTGTTGGGTTCCGTAATAAGTTATACCCAACAACCGCCCGTCCCCAGGGGAAAGGCAGCTTTAGCTCCAAGTATTGAGAATCATCAATTGCGAAATTCATTCAAAATAGTAATTTAGCTTTGTAAGGTTTTAAACGAACGAATATTAATTATTTCAGATCCGTCAAGTGGTAAAGGGATCAAATCTATTTCTTTAGAAGAATCTCTGAATATTTTGATGACTGGCTTTCTACGCGGAGCCACCAGTTTTCTGAAAGGAGAAATTATCAAAGGAGGATCAGGAGTAAACAGAGAAGTACGCGTCGGGGTCACACACGTAAGTTTGAGGCTTGATGATGTACTGTATGATTTATTTACCTTGTTGAATCAATTAATCTAAGGCTTTATAAATTTAAAAATAGGCTTACGTAGCGTTTGTGGAACGTATGGGATCATTATGGCTGGAGAAAAACTTAGAGGCATTTACTAGTCACGTATTGGAACTTGTTGCCAACCCGAAAGCTGCAACATCACATGTGGATGCTGTTTATTCTCGTAAATGTATTAACTTTATTTTAAGACGCTCATTCGGTCGTTTATTGAGTGAGAAAGCGCAGTTTTCAGCGCTGAAAGTTCTTGGAGCAACTATTTTGAAACAAATGAATTCAATAGGTGAGAATCCCAATGCCTCGCGTCTAGCTCTCAGAATCATTAAATTTGCTGATTTACTAAATATCACCCCAGCGTCTTTTAGCATGGTCATGATTTGTTTGTTTTTTTTGCTATTGTAGATTTTAATCCGGAAAATGCTAAGGAATGCAATCAGGAAGTTATTTTTAATCAGCATCTCCTCGTTTGTGTACTTCAAGAAATGTCAGTACTATTTTGTACATTAGGAACTGCAGTGCATCACATAATCTCCGATCAAACTTTAGGGACTTTAGATGGAATTTTTAGTGTGTTAATTCACCCGTGCCAGTCTACACGGTTATCAGCTGCATGGACTTTAAGGTCCTTATGCGTCGCGTTACCCTCTGAAACCCACAGATGTGTAGAACGCTGTCTTCATGCTTTCGATACTTTGAAAACTTCACCTGAAGCCGTTTCGGGGTATAGCGCTGCTCTCGCTGCGATTCTAGGCGGTGTGAAGTACATGCCTCTTGGAATACCGTATGCTACAGGAAAGGTAGTTGGCCACCTTTAAAAAATTATTCCGATACTGTAGCCCAAACTAGCAATTTAAAAATAGGTCATGTATTAATGAAATATTTTGAATCATGATATTATTTTTATTGCTTACACAGATTGTATTCAATACGGCTGAAGAATTATTACGAAGTGCCAATCAAAATAGTCGACTCTCCATTCAGAAATCTAGCGCAGGATGGATTCTGATTGGATCTATTATGACTTTAGGTGAGCAGGTCAATATAAATCAATGTGCTTGATCTTTCCTGTACTTGGTGACAGAATCCTTTGTTGGTTATGTCGTACAACTTTAGAATAGCTACAATATAAGCAATATTTATTTTATGTCCTGCATTATGTTTTTATCTTTTTCATTTATATGCTCCCAATTCTGTTATGATGGCAATATTAATGAGTCGGCATAAAGTTTTAATGCTAATTGGATTTTCTTTCACAGGAAATAGCGTCGTAAAGGCATTGCTTCCAAGAATGTTACTCTTATGGAGGAATTCATTCCCAAAGACTAGTAAAGAGTTAGAGTCTGAGAAGGCCAGAGGGGATGCATTCACTTGGCAGGTGTGAAAATATGAATAGTTTGCATAAGTGAAAGAGTATCACAAAAAATGATGTTGAAATAAAACTTATTATTCTTTGTCGTAGGTAACTTTAGAGGGAAGAGCGGGTGCTCTGTCTTCCATTCAAAGTTTTCTTCATCATTGTCCGGATTTGGTAACGGACGAGATTACATCTCGTCTTCTAGTTCCTATTGAATCAGCTCTAGCTATGATGACGAAGTTAGTTTTGTTTGTACTTGAGTTTTGCATACGTATGAATTAATTTTGCTGAGAAAAGGCCCATTAATTCATGCTGCTATTGTTTTTAGCCTATCCTCAACTCTGAAAGCTTACGGACAGCAGCTGAAAGCATCAGCTGCTATTCTTAGATTTCGATTGTATGAAACTCTCGCATTGATAAAGCCTTCCAGCTTTGAACGTGAGTCTGAAATGAATAATACTTTTTTATTTAAACCTAGGCCTTCGCTGTCTTTACTGCACTACTGCAGTGAAGACTTTTTTCATTTATTGCAATGTCATAAACAATTATTATTATTAATTTTATTGTTCCCCAGCTTAAAAGATGGCCATTAATCAATAAAATTATGTCCTCGAAATTTTTCTTTTCAGGATCGTACACGCATATGCTTCGTTTTGTTGTATGGGAATTGACTCTGAATGACAATGCAGCCAACACCACCACCTCTGTGTTTACACGAGTTTGTCAATCAAATTCAATATTTCATTCCCTAGTCAGTGATCATATGTCTATTGAAGACCAGGTACGTCAAATGTTGTATGATCTTACTAATTTAGGTAACGCCACTAATAATGATACATGAACATGGCTCTGGTCGCAATATTTTGTAACCATAGTTCATATAAGCTAATTGCACTCACGGTGTTACTATGCAGTGTATATTTAATGCTCTTAATTGATTTGATTATGCCACGCGTACGGTTTAAATTGCTGCATCAGGCTCACCAGGTTTATAACTCACCTTTCATTACTTCGTGTGCTGTTTTGCCTTTCCTTCAAAAGCTCAAATTTAATATTTTTGTAGATTTGCGATGTTAAAGCATCTAATATTCAAGCATGTCAGGTGTAGTTTTTATTCTTTCCTTTTTGATAAATTTTGTTAAATAAAAGCGGTAATTAGAACGAATATGCATATGCATGTGATCTTTCGGCTTTTGTTTCTATTCGTGATTTTGGAATGCACGTTTAAGATCGATTTATTGACTGCAATGTTTTGACAACAAAACTATTAAAAGCTTGAATGTATTACATAGTTAATCACACTTTCATTTTTCCTTGCAGCTACAACCAACAGGAGCTGCAGGATCTGGAGCTATTGAGCACGACCCATGCTCCTTGTACCGAAAACTTCCAGATGTAAGTAACTCACTCCTATGAGATATTCAGTTTATTGTTATTGCATCGTCTATTAGATGTTTTTATTTTCTTCCAAGGGCGCGATGGTACCGATCCCATTGCCTTTAGGAGTTGCTGTAATTGATGCTGCGATTGAACTATTCGGATTGTTGTATCCTCATATATCGACAAAGCACCGAACTCAGCTAATTGACCATTTTGTGGAATGTCTGAAAGTGACGAAATATGCGAGAAAAGAAGCAGTTCTCGTAAATATTTTTAGTGCTGTTTTATGTGCCATGAAAGCTATCCGGAAATTAAACTCGAGTAATGTTCCCGATGCTATTAAAAAGGATGGAAAGGGTGCTGATGAACTCAACTTGATTTCTCAGCAACTAGTTACGGTTAGTGTTGTGTAAAAGCAATACTAAAATATTCAACGAACTAGGAATATATAATCTTCATGCAATTCTGAAATGGTGCATATTTTATCAGAATACACTAGGGCACACGAGTCCAACCATACGGTGTGCTGCAGCTGAAGTTTTGGGTAGAATCGCACAGGCACTATCTGATTCAAAATTCACCACTGAAATGGCTCAGTTTTGTTCAGATAAACTGAAAATGTCAAGGGAGGTGGCGAGTAGAACCGGGCATTCCTTAGCGTTAGGATGTCTTCATAAATATTTGGGAGGCATGGATTCATCCCGACATCAACACACTAGTGTTTCCATTCTTCTTAATTTAGCTCAAGATAGTACGTCTCCCGAAATTCAGGTACATAACTATTAGTAAACTTGTAAATATATCAGTAATTTTAAATCTCATTTGATTAGATAGAAAAAGTTTAAATTAATGTGGTTTAACTAATTTTCAATGTTGTAACTCCAAAATTATTTCCAGATGTGGGCTTTACATTCCTTGGCTCTAATAGCTGATACGGGTGGTCCTTTGTTTCGATCCTATGTGGAACCATCACTTTCACTTGTTATGAAACTAATAGCGACGGTTCCGCTGTCGACAGTAGATTTAAGACAGGCGACGGGCAAAATGATGGCGGCTCTAATTACTGGAATCGGGCCAGAACTACAAGGTATACGAATTTTTCTGTTTTATACTGTTGAAGAGGCCTTCAACTTAATGTGTTCATGTTGAACGGGTGTTTAGTGGAGAATGAGTTTCTATGGTTTACAAGTTATGATTTACTTATATTTTGACTGCAGTGGGTGGAAGTCGAGAGGCTGAAAGCATGAAGAAGTCGTTCGAAATCGGATGCTCCTTATTGTCAAGAACTGAAGAGCATCCATTGGTTCAGCATGAAGCTGTTACGTGCTTCCAGAGGCTTCATTTATTTGGAGGAACTGTTAATTTTGATATTGTCATTCCTGTACTGTATGTGAGTGAATTAATATTAACTGACAAAAGCTTATGCTTTGAGCTGTATATTTTAGTATTTAGGGTGAATAATATTTTTATTTTTGCTATGATGAAATTCTTTATTACTGATTTTAAATTTCTAGAAAGCTATGTCTAGCACAAATTTGGCACTCCGGCGGTCAGCGGTTGATTGTTTTCGGCAACTGAGCCAGCGGGACGCAGAAACTGTTTGCAAGAAATTCTCAGCTATCTGTCAGAAGGATGAGGGTAGGATAAGTACCAAGTTTTTAAGTCTCTTTGATTGCTGGAGTGAGCTTTTTGTGTACTAAAACAAATATATATGAAGTGCAAGTGAAAACCTATTGAAATTTTCAGAATGTCCCGACGCAGAATATGGATTGAGTGGAGCTTTGTTTACAATGTTGGATATGGAATCGGATGAAATTTTACGAAAAGGAATTAAGGACACTTTAACAAGTGTTTTGGCTGTTGCAGCTCATGATCGACATCAACTGCAACTTTCGATTTCTCTGTGCAAAAGTATTCTTACATGCGGTATGTGGACTTTTTCCCTCCCCAGTTTATTCACAGTTTTATTTAGTATTTCGTATGAGACGTATTTTGGTGTCGTTTTACAGATGTTGGAGCTGGTGACGGGTCTCCTGAGGATCTGCAGGGTGACTTTGAGGATGATGAAGAATTTAAAATTGGAAATGAAGACGATAAAGCTGCAGCCAATAATAAGAACAACTCGAGGTGGGCTTCTCGTGTCTTTGCTGCGGAATGCGTTCGCAAGATATTAATGTCCTCGCCATTTATTGCTAATGAAACTGGCTCTGGTAAGAATAAGTTTACTTCTGTAGTTGGTGGATTATAGAATCACAGAATGAATTATATTTTTAAAATAATTTTTGTTTGATTTAGAAATGCTTCGTCATATATCTGATCTCATACGTATGTCGTTTATGGGAGCAACAAGCAATTCGGATCCATTAAGACTGGAAGGTTTATTAAACCTTGAAACGATAATTGAAAAGTTTTCAGATATGAAGGATCCGGATTTCCCTTCCGTATCAATTTTAGAGCAGTTTCAGGCTCAGGTAATCATAGATAAGCTAAAATAATTATTTTAAAACTGCATTTTCAACTATTGGTGGTTCACAAAAACTGTTAGAGACCGTTAGTTAACAATGACGTTAGCTTAACAATGTTTTATTCATTCAATTTTATCCAGGTTAGCGCGGCACTAAGGCCCGCGTTTTCGGTAGAAACTGATCCATATGTAAAAGCCACAGCCTGCCGTGTTTGCAGTGCTTGGATTTGCGGCAATAGTCAAGGTGGAGAAGACCTTAGAAGAGTTCATACTTTGATGGTTTCTGCTCTGGAAAATTTGCGAACAAAACCAACTCTACCAGATTATAATGAAAGTGCCAATACTTTGGAAAAGCTTGCCGTTTTAAAAGCATGGTCACAAGTTTTCACCTCAGCTGTCGGGAATGGTCTACAGGAAGGAGAACAACTCAGTGACATAATAAAGTATGATGGTATATTCTTTTACTCTCATTTTAAAAATTGATTGTCTTAAGCGTTTATAAAGTAGATGCTCACATTCATCTGAATGCTTTTCAGGGGAGGAGCGAAGAATAAAAACCATTTGCTGGAGCTTGTGAAACCGCAGTTGGAAATTTTATCTCCACTTTGGCTGTCAGCACTGAGAGATAGAGCTCTCATTGAACTACCTCCAGAATTTGCACCCCAGCTGCCTCGCGAGGGAGGAGCATTTTTTTCCAACGAGACGAAAGATCTTGTTAGAAATTTCTATCGGGACTCCTGGCCACCAATTTTAGTTGCGTGTGCAATTTGTGTGTCTACGTTGCCCGACATGGTCGTAATGATGGAGCCTGAAGAACTGAAATCAGAATCCAAAGTTGAAAAGTTTCACCTGGTTTTCGGTAATTATATATGGTTTTTGGTGAAGCAATCTTAATCAAACCTGTGATTCTTCAGTACTGTTAAGTTTTTAATCATCCTGTAGGTTTAAGCATGGAAGCCTTATGTAAGCAGCCGTTTTCAGAACCCATGAATGTAATTGAGAAGTACTTAAAAAGTATATGGGCATTACTGAGTTCTCATTGGACAAGAGACTTAATAACAAAGGAGAAAGTCCTAACGATTGAACTCTGTAGTGTTCTTCATAGGTATGTCGGAGTGAAACTATTATATTCGTACTAGTATTGATGTGTACTTTTATTTTGGCCTAGGATATTAATATTAAATGTTAATTTCCTCTCAGGCAATTAGTCACCAGATGTGATATCCAAGTTCAGATATTGGTGATTGACGTACTCAAGTTAATTATAGAGGCCATGCAGGAAAATTTTAACAAGCTTTCACAAGGTATGCAATAAAAATGTTTACGTAACATTTTTTCAGAATATTCTTCGAAGATTTAAAAACTTCGGTGCGTATTACAGATGCTGACGCCAGTACAACTGAGAACGGAAAATCGGACGAACTGACTCCCGGAAAGTCTGTCATTCTATCCATACTGGAAGTTATATTTTGTTTGTTGATGCAAAAAATTCCTGTTTTAAACTCAAATGTTTCGGGGTTTCATCTCAAACCTACTGGTACTCACGAAGAAAATGACTTACTGATGGCGGAAACGGTCAGATGCCTGGAGCTTTTACCTGATATTTGCTCAGATCAAGGTAACTGCCATTGAAACGTCAAAATTTTAAGCACGGAGAGTGTGAATTACTTCTTAAAAAGCTAGAATTGTGGGAAAAATAATAACTTTGGCATTAGGAGCTGTTGCTATTCAGCCAACGTTGTTGTACCTTGCTACCTGCGTTCTTGGGGAGTTTACTAATGACGAGGCTGCTAGTTCAGCTGTATTGCATTGTTACAAGAGGATTGCTACTCATCGTCTTAACTCAGACCCAAGCTGGGAGAAGTATCTGCTGAGTACTTTAGCTAAGCTTCTAGACATGGCAAAAACTGGAGGAGATGAAAACAATTGTGTGCGCCAGAATGGATCTGTCAACCTCTTGTCTGCGATATCAATTTTCATTAGAGATTCTCCACCTCATCTCATCAAAATACCTAACCTTTTGTATCCCTCTATCAATTTGTACCAACATGCATTGCAAGGAAATGAAAGCATTGTAAGTTTTTATTGTTATTGGAGAGCTGCGAAGTTTAAATCGGAAGAATAATTTATTCCTTTGTTTCTTATTCCCATTTGTTTTCTGTACAGCTACGGGCAAAAGCTGTAGGATTGATTTGTGAGCTGTTCGAAAATGTGGATCGTTCCATTTCTACTCACTTCATCCACGCATTAGCTCCAAGAATATTACAAATACTCTATAGTGAAGAAACTAAGAATATCCAGTCCAAGGCACAGCTTGAATTTACATTGGAATGTATCCGTGTTATACAAATTCTTGTCAACATTGTTGATTCCTCGGAAAAAAGTAAGTTCTTTTGTGTCAAAGAATGTGTGTTCGCTTTATAAATAATTTACCATAAAATGTATGTTAAATTTGTTTCCTTTGCTTGGTACAATTTTTGATGCGCTGCTCTTCAGGAACTTTAACACAAGGTTGGCTGACAATCTTCTCTTTTTCAATTGTTAGTGGTTTCTTTGCAAATGGAGGATTGGTTTCTGTTCCATTGAATTTTCTTCAAGGGATTTAAAATTATTGAGCTTACAAATTACTTCTGATTCTCTGTAAAGAAGTTGTGTGATTTATAACAATCATGCTTATGCCTGGTATGGTTTCCGATAGCGGGAATTTGATAAACACATTTATTGTTATATTTATCACATTATTGAATTTTTAATAGGAATCCAAATGCTGACCCTGATAGTTCCAGTTTTGGTTAACTTCCTACTCGACTCTTCCAGCATTCCTGCAACAAATCCCAGCTCGCATAGAAAACTCTTACACGAAGTAAGCTTACAAAAATTGATGAAAATTGGACCACAGTACCCTCAAGTAAGTACATGGTTTATACTTGCTTGATAAGTCAGTTGTCTTCAGAGCCTGGTTTTATCAATTTTTTTTTTACTGTACGTAGGAATTTAGAGCACTCATGAGTCAATCGCCAGAAATGCGCTCAAAACTTGAAACGGCTATAAAGAATAGCAAACTAGGCAAACAAGATGACTCGCAAAAGGGAATTCCAGCCGTTGCTCCCACTCCAGCTCCGGGCACCATTAAACTGAAGACTGATTTCAGCAACTACACAAGATGAACTTAGATGATAGGACTATCTGTGTAAATTTTATTGCTGATGAAACATTTACAACTCAAGTTCCACCAAAAAAATATGTAGTGCAGTGTGCTGTTCATTTTTGAACCTGGAACTGTCTGTTTCATACTCGATAAGCGCTGTTTTATTATTATTTCTTCAGTAAAGGCTCCAAAATTCCTTTAAGTGTATCCTCTAGTTTTACGCCTCAATGGTTTATGTTGCAAGCAATAGAATGCAGAATAGATTTTGAAAGCTTAAGAGAGCTGAGTATGACTTGAATCTTAAACCTTGGAAACTGCTTACTTAGCAATTAGCAAAGTACCGAACAAATTGCTTCGCACACATACCTCCTTCTCCTTCAAATAAAATGTAAGCGGGCACTGCGCAAGGTGAATTAGCGCATACATATTTGGAAAAGGGCTATATATGCACGCTAGATTATTTTGAAGGAAACTATATTAATAAAAAAACGGACACTTTTTGGGTATATCGCGGTAACAATGTATGTACCTAAATTAAATATAGTAAAAATAATAGGGAAATAAGTAGGAGTTCCTATGTATGCAACTCTTGTAGTATCTATGTTTGACGTAAAATAATAATTAGCAGTATTGTATTTTAAACTATTTAACAAGTAAGTATTGAGTACTGTAGCATTAGAATAATTAAATATTTACGAAATTGTAACCCTCGAATATTCTTTGTACACTTGAAACTTGAAGCAAAAGAAAATTGAATTAACAGCTAATTAGTTACATGTGTAACATATCAGTTTTGTTACGTTACGATATATTAACTTACTTGATGTCTAATTATTATTATTCTTGTAAAATACGTATTTTTCTTTCGAAAGAATAATGACCGCAACGCAACTTATATTTTCTCATTACTTAAACTACTCTGTCTTTTTTGAATTCGTGCATACACAAAGCAAAATGTTTTATGCTTGTCAAGTATTTAATTATGTAAATACGCATGAAAATACTATGCCTATAAAAACTTACACAGTAGATGTTATATTTCTGTTAGAACTTGTACGAATGTGAATTAACTTGGTTAAATGAGTCAGTGTTTTGAGATAATAAAAATTTTAATGGAAAGCGACAGTAATTTGAATGAAGTAATTTTGAAATGATCAGAGATGGACATTACAAAAATATTGTGGAGTGCATAGTTTTTTGTAGGGCTTGACGCTAACCAGTAAATTACACACATGAGCAATTTTACTTATTTCTGTGCTAACTGACAACCGGTGAGTTGTGGGCTGTTGGATGGTGTCATGGTGTGTGTATTGGAAATCGGATATCCTGGCGTGCAAATCAGTTCGACAAATGGTGTTAAGTTGGGGGAAGAATTTTCTTATTTTGTGATACGGTGAATGGGAATGGAGAATTTTTTTTCCGGCAGGATGCCAAAGGGATAGCCCCATCTCTATTAATAGGCAACGATGTAAAATATTCTTACAGATCCGTCTCCCTCTCAAATAGCCTGTCTCACTATTTCTACTCAACCATGCGTTTTGGTTTATATGCATTTATTATATGACGAAGGGTTGGAAAGAGAAACTGAGAAAATACAGAGATATGCGTTTTCTTTACACAGTAAGGACTTAGTTATTGCAGCAGTAATTACTTGGTACCTTGACTTGGGTATGTAGTTCATATTTTCTGAAGCAATCATTTTTGGGGAGAGCAACAACAATCTGTGACTTTTAAGTTTTGCTCCGTCTAATTTTATAAAATTGTCTGCTTCGTTACTCACAAACAAGCTTAACTTTATATTCTTTGGAGTTTTCCCTTGATTTTTTTCTCAATGAAAGTTTGTACGGGAATTTTACCTTGAGACTGTATTTACCCGTTTATTTCCTCAAGTTTTTTATCTTGTTTACCAAGTTCAGCTTCTTCATATTTTTTGTTCGCCCTCATGGGATAATGTCTACTGAAAGAATCAGAAGTAGTAAGGAATGAGACTCTTATTACAGTGGTAAAGAAAATATTGTGGAAAAAGGAAATTCGACAGGTTCAGATCGAGAAATGGGGTCGGATCCGGATCTCGCTTTTTCAGATGTGTAAGTTTCTTTCATCAATTATTATTATCAATACAGCTATCTTCTGCCCGTCCCTATAAATAATTATAAATTGCCCATTCATTTTCGTATCAATGGATTTGTATTTTCGACTATTTTGAATTATTATTTCCTCCTTATAATTTGTTTCAAATATCAATGGAATTTTCCAAGAGAAAACAACTCTCCATGAAATTTGGTGTTTTTAACACAGATCTATTATAATTCCTGCTGTGGTCGTCGTGCTGCTCATTGTTGTTGTAATAATTTATTACCTTTGGATGTGCTGGGAACAGTACGCGGAGGGTAAAGGTAAACAAAACTTTGACTTGTTAATTTGTTTCACTAGTTTTACAAGATTTAGTTTTACACATGTTACCGTGCGTATAACAAAGTGTAAACAAACAAAAAGGTTTAATGATCCCCATAAAAGTTTTTATTGCTTAAAACTGCTACACATTCGATACTTTTTCCCGTTAGACCCTGAAATTATTAGTATACATATAATTCAAATACATATAAAAAGCGTCTACTATGAAGGTTGAAACATGCTGAAGTATTTGTGCAGTCATTGTTAATATTATAAAACAAACGTGATATGGGTTGTAGCTGAATTAAATGTTTTTAATATTATCTGCAACATAAAAATAATTTCCAGAGGAAGAAAAGGCTGCGGCTGCCCAAGCTCTTAAAGATGCCAAAGATGCCAAAGATGAGGTTGCAATTCCAATTGCTGAGCCCGAAGACGTCTGCCCAATTACCCCTGTGGATGACGGGGATGCTGACGGCACGGATGGAGATATTGAAGACGCTTCATAATCTAAATGAAACAGTTTTCAAAAATTTTCAATTCTTCCACCTTGAAAATCAGAGCTGGAAGTTTGTCCTCCATGGATTTAACTATTAAGAAGTAATTTTAAAAATGGATTCGTTCAATTCGTTGTACAAAAACTATGTAACTTTGTATGCTTATGCAGTCTTGGAAAGCATAGCTGGAAAAGATCATTCATTTAATGTAGGAATGATTTCAGCTTATTGCGTATTAACTGTGTATCCTGCAAACTGGAAAAGGAGCTTAAGATTAATAATAATTATTGGATCTCTATAAAAATGATATTTTTCGTAATTTTTGCATGTTATACAATGAGCGGATCAAATAGGGTCAGACTATTAAAGCTAATAGCATTTGTATCAGTACCATGTATTCGACATTACAATGTTTTAACACATTAGCGAATGTAATGCAGATTCAGTAATTATTATTACTTTTATTATTAAATACAACTACTGCTGCAATTATTTTATTAATGAATATTCAAGTACAATTCTTTCACAACAATAAGTCTGGGGACTATACAAGGACTAATAATTTTCTTCCTTGGTTATATGTCTCGCTCACTTACTAATTATATTTAAATGATCTGCATAATATTAATTCCAGTAATAAATTATGTATGTATAATATGAATGGATAATTATGTTATTCAAACGGAAACAAAATGTTATTTGTCCAAATTCTATAAATAAATGTTTGATGTTGATTCACATTTCTAATATATTACTGCAACATCAGGAGTGGGTGCCAGAGGTACTTTCATGAATGTATGTATTGTAAAATAATAACTTGATAAAATAAATTATTATTCTTAAAAAAACACTGGATATTACAATCATAAAATTAATAATGATCAAAAACATATATTATACACAACTCATTTACGTATTTATATTCTATGTACAAATCGCCAAACCCTACAAAAAAGAATTTATTGAGTAAAGTTTGGGTAATAATAATATCAACGCTTTAGGAATACTTGTGTACATGTATATTCTGTACAGCGTTCACCATACTGTAAGTGTGCTTTACACTAAAAAATAATACTATTCTATTAAATGAATCATAATTTCAGAAATAACAAGATTCCAGGTACATGTAAATGCTGGTTTATAATGCCACCTTTGTGATTTGACTCTATTCCAAATTTTCTGTGCCTCCACGGCCTTACAAATATTTGAAAAGTTTTGTGAGCTCCAAATGTGGGCAAGTCCGTAAGTATAAACAATGTACATATTTAACGTCGCTTCTTAATTAGGTATTTTTAAAAAATCTGCAGGTGTGCTTATGAGCTGGAAAAATTATGGACAGTAAAAAGGAATCGAAAGGATTTCATAATGGAAAAATTAACTCTTGCATTGCAAATGAGTAGTGTAAACGTAAGATATAATATAATGAGTAGTGTTAATTTGGATTTAGTCTTTTGCCAACAGGCAGCCTCCAGATGTCCAAAGTGCTCGCCAAATTTTGCCCTGATATGCTGAAACCTCGGATTTGGGTGGAAGTATAGGGAAGATTCCAGTTTTAGCCAAAGCTTTGCATTCCTTACGCGCTTCATCGATGCATAGCAGGAAGCCCTATTACGTAAATATATGGAGATGCATTAAAACGTGATTTTATATTTGAGTAAAATATTGTTTTCATGAAACGATTAAATTAATCTAAAACAGGATTTTAAAACAAAATGTACCCTCCGGTAGTCACATCTATCCTGTACGTCCCCAGCATCATCCTCAAAAGCCAGAAGGACGTCCTTGCCACAATTCAGAGATGCACTGGTTCCGCATATTTCTGTAAAAAATTATTTTGAGAAATACAAAACAAGTTTAAAAGTAGTTGAAACCAAGAAATTTCATATACCTGAAATATCCTTATCCGTGAATTCGTCCAGTAACTTCCTAGCCCTTGGTTCATGATGGATTTTGTCATTGTATCTAGTTTTTAGAAATTCATGAAAGTATGCGATTAGCTTTTATCCCGGAGTATTGCAACACATGCATAAAATAATGATATCTATTAATCTTTAGGGCCTGTAAAAAAATGTGGGAAATTTTGCAAAAAAAAATACTGTACAAAAAATACCTCATAATAAGAAGCTGCAAGATTTCTTGAGGAGTTAAATTGCCCACAGTAATTTCATCCTCCATTGGATCAACGCTACGAGTCTCCCTGATCTTGGCCGAAGAGGAAAGAGTAATTGGAGAATAAATTTGAAGGTGCGTAGACTGGGGCCGGGACCGGATTGGCCTTGTTATAGTAATTGGGAGGATTAACAAAAATATGTAAAATATTCTTCTGAAGAATACTAAAGAATTCATTCTGGCTACAAACAACATGTTCCTTTTCGTATATAATCTGAAGCTCAGTATAGCTTGAGCTACTTTTCTAAATTGGGGCTCGGTGAGATTATAAATTTTGTACAATCTATCCGTGGGCGTAACTTGTAATTTAGATTTTTCTTCTTAAACAGTGAAATACATTTTAAATTTGAATATTGTCTGTACTGTAAAACGGAAAAGTAGCCGGAGAATTTGAAATAATAAGAAAATCCGAGCCGTGGAGATTGAATGAGTGTAGTAGTTGTATTAGTTGGTTTAAAGGTCAGGTAAAGCTTTGTGTACACTTGTTACCACAGTAACTCCACGGTCCAAACTGAACCTCCAAGTGACTTCTCTCCAGCTATTTATACTCAGCACTTTTGTTGTCACCCTTCACCGTGAAACGTTCACTTAATCCTTATATCCAGTCAAAGGGTTCTTCCTATATAGTTAGCCCCCTTCTATTCCATGTAGCTACAAATATTTTTGATACTTTATCAAGGAATGTCTCCAAGGCAAAAACATCCACGGTCCAGGAATGTTTGAGTGCTTTTTATTACTAGCACAGAATCCTTATTAGCAATCACGCTCCAATAGTCTTGAGGAAGGTTCCAGCTAAACTTGCACCGTCTGCCGAGATCTAACAAAGTAATTAGACGTCCTCATATAAAAAATGGCTCGTACACGTACACACGACATACACACACAGATGAGAAAAAAATCTCCCGGGAGAAAAGACTTAATTAATTCCAAGTATGTACATAGAATTTTGTAGCAAATGTACATACAAATTGTTTACTTACTTGTCCGCCCCTTTCCGAGAACTTGCAATTATACCTTGATTCAATTATTGACTGACTTGTACTTGCCAATTTTTGCACACCTTTTTAGCACCTCTTATTAGCTCGCCGATTATTTGCTCAAGTTTATAAACAATAACTAGCCTACTGTCAGTATAATATATACTTTCTTATGGAGAAGATTCATAGATTCACAGTTCCAGTATATTTTGTCACAAAAGGTGGGCAAACGTTGAGGAGGAGAGGGATGGAGACAAAAATCCTGGAGAAAAATAGTATTTCAAGGCTGTAAATCTCCTGCTGTGTATTTACTTGAACGTTTTGATCCCAACTGTCAAAATTAAGAGTGTCGAATGGAAGAGATAGGTAAGTACTTATGTATATTTTCGACTAACTCTTGAACCATTTGCTATGGTGTGTGTTATTTGATATTGAGCCAAACTAAAAGTAGAAAGGAATTTTCTTGTTCAACTTGTTCCAGGAATCTGGGCCTTTACTCATGGGAAGGGTTGGTTAAAATGTTGTAGTAAATAATAATACGACACTTTACATATATGCATATATTCCATATATACTTTGCAAAGCGTTCATTAAACGTAAATTGAGCAATGCATTCCTTGAGGCACGTCAGCGCCCTTTCTTGACATCAAGGATATTAATAAGCTGCGTATTTTTTCTAGACCTCAACACTGAACCAGTTAACTCCAATTATGAGGGGAGTGATTTAGATATGGACGTTCGTCAGACATTGTTATCATCAGGTTTTTCTTAATCGCTTTTACATGATTTTATGCACGTAGCCAGTACAAAATCAGTGGCACGTACTGGTGTACATTACTTGTATAATATGTATCTTTTACTTGAATGTAGGTGAACAATTTCGGTCCGTATATTTGGATGTGTGTCTTCTTGATTTTTTTTTAATTTTTTTCCTTGCGAAGACACTCTTGTATAACTTGCTAAATGACTGGGGGTTAAAACCTGTCTGAATTCTTATGTCAAGCTGTGTGCTTGCAATTAGGAAGGGATTGAGCTTGGCTTTAAAAAAATTGCAGAGATTCGTGCTTCGTGTGGATGCATTATACGGGCCCGTTTTTGTTTTTTTTTGTATAGGCGCGAGAGTGGATGTAGGATGGAATGAATGAGTGGGTATTTTAGAGAGGAGCAGAGAGCGTATAATAATAATAATAATTGTCAATGAGTAGACGTTTGCTTATGTAGAGTGTATGGCGTTTGGCGTTCACTGGGAATTATTTGTAGCTTCTTGGAATTGACTTCATTAAACTTGAGCCTTGAGCGTGAAGCAAGTTACGATGTTATTGTCTTGCGTCTTCCAAGCGAGTGAGTACATTTCTTTGGGTATAAAATAATTAGTGTGAATATCATATGAATTCTGTAATTCCGAGCTCTTGGTATCCTCGTTACTTCTGGTACATGTCCTAATAGGATATTTTTTTGTCATCATTAGTATTACTTATGTACGGACGTACGGAGTGGGGGGAAGGGGTAAAAGCATTAGCTACTCATGCATTTTCGTGGGTCAAGCAATAGTTGTTATGGGCTTAAAAAGAAGACAATCCTTCTGTACATATATAAAGGGGAAAGTATGTTTTGTATGTTAGTAAAAGGCCAAATGATAATTATGAGTTTAATGTGCTACTACTTGCTAAATAATTCTTTTCGGCTTCCTCACAATTGTGAATGGTATGTCACTTTTAAGGTTGAAATGTCTTAACGGAGCTGATGGAAGTAAATAAAAATATTGTTTTGGTTGATTCTTTTGTTTGATATGGGTGTTATTGTTCGAATTCTGTCGAAGCATTGCAAAATGGTTCAGAGCCGATGTCGTGTGACTCATTGCTTAATCCTTTAAAGGAGAGCTCGCACAATAAGAAGTACCGGTTGAAGTTGAAAGGAGGAAAATTTCCAGTGAGGCCTTAAAATGCACGGGTGGTGCAGTGGTTAGGAAACATGGGCTGGAAAATATATGTGAGATCTGCTCTGAGATAAGCCAAATATATTTTCCAGGAATATACGACAAAAGAAAGAAGTAAGGTCGATGATGAGAATTTGGGCTGACAATAGCAGCAAATAGGGTCGAGAATGAACATTTGTGAATGATGATCAATTCAATTACGTACTTGAGACCTTTTGAAATAAAGTTAAATTTTAAAATTTAGAATAAATCGTTTAGTAAGAAAATGTTTCTACTCAAATTTCCAGGGAGGATTATAATTTAGACTGAGGAGCAGTCCACTTATTGTTAGTATGAGTTGCAGCTACAAAACAAATCTCTATAGAGATTCAGCTAGTGCAATAGAAATGTTTTGCTAAATAAAAGATCCGAGGAATCAAATTTAGTTTGAGAGAAAAAAGTATGTCATTAACAATAATAATGTAGGGAATGAAAAGAAGGAACCTTTGAGTGTTAAAAATTTGGAAGAATATAAATAAATGTTTCAACAAAGTTATTTACACGGAAAAATTGACACGAATAAAAACAATGGAAGTCACCCTTTAAAGATAATCTGACATCACGACAAGGTGGAACCACTCTCATTTCTATCATAACCAAAAAAATTCATCCACAAATGCAGCCGACAACAAAACTCTTGAATTGAATGCAACGGTGGCAAAAAAGCCACGGAAGAGCTTTAAATTGAATGTTGACCAACAATAAAAGAAAGTAAAAATTATATATTACGACATTATTAGCAAGAAATATAGCTTGTATCTATTATACACCCACATAATGCTATTATACTATTCATTGGAATAAATTAGGTTGCTTCAATAAATCCTCAAAGGTGTAAAAAATACGGATGACATGGCTAGACGATAAAAGGAAGAATGTTCTAATTTTTGTTGAAATTCTCAAAAATATATTTACCAAATTCTACAATAAAATTATTGCCATTTGAAAGGGCTCTCTGATTATTTTATGACTCAACAACGAACTACGAATTCCCTTAATATGCCAACGGTTTGCAATATGCCGTTCCTACGATAGACGTAATAAGCAAGGAATTTTAGTCAAAAAACGAGACGGAGGAGAAAAAAGAAGTGACAACAATAAAGAGCATTTCTCACGCACATTGAGCACGCATTATAAAAGATTTATAAGGAGATGACAGCTGCTTAAAAATGATGCAAGTTTCAAGTTTCAAAGATATACAGAAGCTTGTTTTTTTAAATTATACATATATGCATTCCCCCAACTGTTAAATGATTATTTGTCGGTGTTCATGTTCATAGGCATATGATCTGAGGGGAAAAGTATCTCACTTCCTTATATTTATAAATATGAAAACTTTTGATCGATAGGTTGTGCTCAACAGTCTTTTTCACACGTACATAATTTAACTGAATCCATATAGAAATGTTTAAAATGTTATGTACATATTTAAATTAAGACCAATCGTTTGAATTTTTGACAGTATGAAAATTGTTGGTGCTTAGAACGGCGTGCTAAGTCTCTTACGGGGGTCGAAGCTACAGGGACGCAATGTACGTATGGATATCAACTCGTAAATTTTTGAAAATACCGCGAAAATGTTGCGCTGTGTAATCATATCATGGAAGACGTCAAGCCTCTTGTAGCGTAGCGGCCAGGGCTCGAGTTTACTTGAGGGTTGCCTGAGTTGTACCGGGTTCGAATCCCGGGAGTGGTTTGTAATTTGGCTCAGGGAAAGGGGTTTTTTCCCACTGGGTTTTTCCCCTGACCGCTCAGACCTAATACTGCTTGTGGGAGGGTTCCTCATAGATAGGGTTAACCATTGAAACTTTGTAACTGAATTGAATAAAGGCTTAAGATGGTTGACAACTCTGTTAGACCTTCGGGTATGAATCGGAGTATACACCCCCACGTTTTTTTATATCATGGAAGACATATGGCGTGAAATTTCCAAGTAGTACACTCTAAAAAATAATTTTGAAAATCGACAGGATTCCTTGGCCAAAAGTGTTGGACATGGAAACCTGTTACAATTTAACAGGTCACCCTGTTGAATACATAATTTTTACAAACATTTAACAGGGGTCCATGTAATTCTACGGGGGCCCCTGTTAAATTTTAACAGGTTTCCACGTCCAACACTTTTGACCCAGGAATCCTGTCAAATGGCCTGATTTATTTTTTACTGTGTACAAACGTTAATTTTTTAGGTGCCATTTTTAAAGTGCCATAACGTGCTAAACCTGAGGTTATATATGCACGGGTCAAATCGCAGTCCCAGATTTTAGTAGTTTTGTGTTTGGCTTTGAAAATAATATGGAAACACAACATTTGAATGAATTATTTTAAATCATTTGAAAACATGAATGGCTTGAGTTTATTTACAGAGACATGAAGATCATTAGGAAAGCTTCGCCCCTTCGTCCCAGAAAATGGCAACCCTTTGTTGTTGCTTTGCCCGGGAGAGGTCTCAAGTGAAATGAACAAAGTTTCATGCAGCTTTATCATTCAAAAATAAATTGCATAACAACGACATTTTTCTTGAGTTGATATTTCCATAGACAACATTGGTGATTGTGGTGAAGCTTTTTAACGGGAAATTACGTGAGACTTTGAGGAAGATGGGCGTGAAAAAGTGACATTTTCTCACTTTTATAACATAAACGCTTTATATATTGCTGAACAATTCTTTTGGAAAGGTTCAGACCCAGATGAAATCTGATGATGCCACTTGTTCTGCAATATTCTTGTACATACATTTTAGTCATAGCATTATTATTGCCCCTGCTGTTTTATGAACAGCTTGAATCAAAGGAAAATTCCCATGAGCCGTCATATTAGAATTAAAGCATCAATGAGAAAATTGAATTTTTTTACAGAAGAAGTTATATGGAAAATCTAGTAAAATTGTCAAAAAATTCAAAATCGAACCGAATCTCTCACATACTGCGAAAATAATCTTCAATTTATTGTCGACTTTTGAGGGAAAATATTGGAGTTTGAGAAAAAATGGAAAGTCACCGTAACATGCCAATTGCTAAGTATGTGGATTTACGGGCGTGTGTGTACTAGAAAGTCTCTTGGCTAATGTCTATCAATAATAATACTAATAATATGTTCTTACTGTATGAAATCCAAGGAAAAGAATCATTTCACATGGAAACGTACACAATACTGAAGGAATAAAAATCTTCATATTTATTATACACTAGAATTTCACATGTATAGTTCATAATCATTTAACGTGTGTGCGAAAAATATAGATTCAATTTAGCAATTTCATGCCTCCACGTGGCTATTCAGAGCAAAGAGTGTAGAAGTTAAGAATGGAACTTTGTATTTTTTATTTGCTATACAAAAAGTTGGTTAATTGAAACTTGAAACATTCATTCCTATATACAAATAAATGCGATGAAAAGTAAGTGGTACATTTTAGTTTAACAATAATTGGGTTAAAATAATGTTTATTTTCCGTTATGAGCATCCTTTTTTCCTGTAATTTATATTCATTTTCTTTTTTATGGATTTTTAAAACAAGACGATGGATTTTGTGGTGCAAATCCTTTGGCAATTGCAACCAACATTTTTCCTTTATTTTTTACATATGAAGTCTGCGGCCTACATCATTTTTTCTGTGGAGGATTTGCAAGAAATGCATAATGTGCATTTTGAATGATTTATTACGATTAATATAACTTGATTTCACTCTGGTTATTAAGATGGAATAAACATTTCATCCATGGCTTATTAATAGGGAGGAAACAGATGCGATGGACGGATGGACTGACAGCACTTAATGTCTAAATCATTTGAAAGAATATATTTTTTCCTATTATTAAGGAATTGCTGCTACTGCTGCAATACTCCAAGTGTATATACATTATCAAGTCATTACTAGGGCAATTGCATTTTGTTCACTCACTGTAATTACATAGATAGGAAAAACCCATTCCAGCAAACATTTTGCTTTAGTAATCGGCACAAAAAATCTATGCCGGTAATCATCTAAATTATTGCTACAATTTACAATGTACAAGAGTGCTCATAAGTACTTCTTTTCAAATTTTGAGGAAATTAACAAATCACAAGGAAACTGAAAATAATTTCTCAGTTAGGAATTCAAAGTGCTCTATAAATTGTCAAGCTGTTTTGATCTCTTAGGTTCAATTAAATTCTTGCATTCTGAGCACTGTCCAATTAAAAAAATTTACTACAAATTTTGTGCAATGATGAATAAGTTACGTTGATTGTAAAATCGATTCAAATGTTTAATTGGGAATTAAATAATTCAAGTCAAATGACCAAATGAGCCCTTTGGGCGCATTCTTTTGAAAACAGTTTCTTACTATATTTTTTTACTACAGCAGCAACCGACACAAAGAGAAGAACGGAGGGACAATGCTAAAAAAAAATAGGAAGGACAAACTGATGACCTAATTTTGAATTTAAAAGGATAAATTGATAAAGTTTGAGACATCTAAAAACCAAGAACGGGTATTTGAAATGACCCTCGTGGGTTTTTGCATGTTGAAAAGTATCTGCGTTAAGTTGAATGGAAAATATGCTTTTATCATACTAAACTTTCAAGAACTGAAAGAGAAGAAAATGGCCTTAGTTTTTTGGTACTACTAATTGAAATGATAATTTCCAAGTGATTTTGAAATTCATAAAAATGTTTAGTATGAAAAAATAATGACGTGAGTCAGAATGGATTTCAAGTTAAATTTAAAATTAGGAAGAAAAAAATGTTGAATGAAAGCATCCTCTCCAAATTTTGTCACCTTCCATTCTGATATAAAAATTCAATGTTATTTTGTTAAGCGATGAGTGGTGCTTATTTAGCGATGCTTTTATATACTTATATAGAGCGAAATGTGCACGTGTAAAAAGAGGTGAATTAAGATGATAAGAACGTACTAATGATGAAATAATATTGATAAGTATCTTTCATGGATGTCGTGTGAAGTGTCAGATTGCTATTACATCTTGACACGCAGGACCTTACATCTTGAAATTGAAAGGAAAGGGGGAGAAAAAAGTAGCAGAAAATGATGGAGCTACATACATCCACGGATTTGACGAACACTTTACGAGAGGATATTTCCAACGCGAGATCTGGCATTTACGTCTTGGTTGTAATGCACTACTAAGCAGGTAATTAAGATGCACTTACATACAATAGAAAAAGCTGCATAGGAAAATGCACCGTGAGAATTTTCTTTTGGGCTTGGAGATGTGTCTTGGTAAAAAATAAAAAAGAGTGGCAGAATGGTTAAAAAAGTTTCATCGTGTTTGTGTTGTAACCTCACAACAATAAAAACCTTAAGAGTCAGTGAGTGGAAAATGGACAGTGCGTATGTAAATACTTGGGAGTTGATGTACAATTGAAATACTCTCCCTTTCCTCCGATTATCTTTTCCTCCAAGAAACTTTTACTATATACAAAAATACCATCAAAACGTTTGCTCTTCCACGCTCATATTCCTCTGGCTTGTATTCTTGTCACAGTTACAAATTTTGCTCTTGAGAATTATCATTAACCCTTTAAATTTTAAATGGACAGTAATTACTCTTATCGCTAATTATTATATGGACATTTACGTAGCAATTCCTAATTTTATGTGATAGTTTGATTGTAGTGGAAAATAAGTATATAATGAATTTATTTGAAGCCTCAGCAACAATGAATTTTTACTTTTGTTTCTCTCCCGTAGATTTTTGACTCTGTATAATAATAAATTTTTACTTGGAAGAAAAAATTAAAATGAGCAAAGCTTATGGCTCCGAATTGAAGTATAAATAGTTTTTATTTTTACGAATATAAAAACATGTGATTCTAGGACTGGGACAACCTGACCAAGTAACCGCATCGTCAATTCCGCCAAGTTCTATTTTAGGATAAATTTGTGTAAGTATTATGCTGCACTCAACGAATTTTGTCTTTATATACATTAAGCATGTATAAAGCTCGTTTTTAACGCGTCAATTAACATGCATGTAGTGTATAGATATTTAATACTTAAATTGATACACTGATGCTCCCAAAAGTGAGAACCGTAGGATTATGACATAAAATTTTAAATTGTTGAAGCTAGACAATAACAACTCATGATTACCAATGTGGTTGACGATTTGAATTGAAAGGAGACTTTGAACTGGATAGGTCTTAATATTATTTCATTTTCCGACAAAATTTCGATATTTACAGGAAGTCCATGCATGTAGCGATAGAAGTAAAATTAATTATACCATAACAAAAGTGTATGAAACCATGCCGAATTCCTATGTCGATGATGAAGTAAAGTTGAACGGATGCCGCAGATGCATATATTTCGGATAATGCTTATATATACAAAGACAAACCACATATGTCATGTCTTTGTCGTAAACTTCAATCGGAAACATGTGAGAAATTATTGACAATTTTTCATGTACTTACTTACTTTTAGCACTATAGTAACAATATGAATGGTGTATTGGTTTGAAGTCCTCAAAATAGAATATTTTGCATCATTTAAAAATACTTTTACACTTTACACACATCATTGGATTCCATCCTGTGGTTTTTTCCCCTGCTTCATTTCCTTTTGAATTACGTCAAAATAATAGTTTTGAAGAGTTATAAACTAACAATGGGGACCCCCCAAGTGATACACTCGGATTTTCATGAGGTGTATATCATTCGAAAGGTCTTGGCAAGAGCATTTCAACGGTACCTACCATATATCTGTGTGGGCCTTAGTTTTTGAGCAAAAAAATGGTGAATATTCCGTTTAAATACATGCAAAATACCCCATATTTTTTCCCCAATTGGAGTCCCTAAATTTTGATTGACTGTAACTTTTGAACTCCCCAACCAATTGCAATGTTACCTAGCAATTCTAAAATCTTATA
>JAQFXU010001581.1:0-27548 GCA_034693705.1 Spatulosminthurus flaviceps | reverse complement strand
TAAGACGGTCATACGTTAAGACGGCCAAAATAAAGATCCCCCTGAGAGACCGTCTTAAAGAGTTTTTACTGTACTTTGTATGGTAATCAGATTTTCATACATCGTCATTAGAAATTGGTCATACATGTAAGAAAAATCATACTTTGAATGAATCATAGTCAGGTCATAAGACTTCATTTGCTTGGAACCGGTGATCCCTAGAGAAAGGTCACACCTCATACTGGATTAAATAGTTTGGTATGCCTGCAAGCAAGTTGTTTTCCTTGACTGGATTCCCCGTTCATAACAATTATTTATGCATGTAAGCAATTAATTTAACTTTTTGCAGAGCTAAAGTAATAATTTGTAAAATCACATTGACTATGAATATTACATTGTTTTTTAAGCACAACAATATCAATGTGTAATTCCTGATTCCACAAAATATACCTTCTGCTCTCGAAAGTATAATAGATAAGCACTAAACATGAGGTTGGTATCAAGTGTCGACTGACGTCCAGCTAAATAAAAAAAATGTTCGCATTTTTATCAGTACAACCACAAACCACAACGCATATCAAACACCAGTGTGTGTAACAGCATCAAGTCCTGTGTTTCTGGATTATCGCAGTAATAATGTGATGTCACGTGTAAACGTGAAGATGTCAAGTGCTTCCCTGATGGGAAAAAAATTTAATATGAACTAGTCAACTATATACTCGCTTACATAATCATAACTTGACGCACGCTTTGAAAGTTTGCATACCAAATTGAGGTCGGTGGAAATGGAGTTCAAATCTCTTTATACATGCTTTTCTATAATAAAATTATGTATTATCATTTATAGAATATGTATAAAAACTAGTTAAACAACATAGTAATTTCTTTCCTGCATATGCGGTTGACCATAATTCCATCGACAAAATATTTTCCTACTTTCGCAATTAATGATATAGATAATAATAGATATTATGTTGATTTTACAACATAGCAGCACTAAATTTTAATGCAAAGCCCAGTCCAAAAATCGAACTTCGTCGATCAATGCTTATCCCTTCCACCTTCCACCAATGCAATTTTACGAGTTGCATTCCAGTACCTCTCACACTAACTACCGATAGAAAATCAGACAATAGAAAAATGCTTTATCTATAATGATCAATAAATAATCTGTATAAATAATAACTACTCCATAAATTATAATGCCCAATTAAATACTACACAATTTTACAAGGTGAAGTGCAGCATGATGCTATGTATTAATGAATCAAGCACATAAAGCCACAGTTAATTATTTGTGTGAGATAACGATTCATTTTACGTAGAAAAAAGCTATTATTACACCACGTTTCCAGTTATTAACTGATACTTGGATTTTCAACTTATTTACTATTAACAATATGCTCACATACATAAGTGTGTGTTTTAGACTTGAGTCAAATACACAAAACCTTTTCGAAAGTACTCACCCTTCACCATTTCGTTCTTGCCTACAAATACATACCTTCACATGCTTCCAGATCCAGTCACGAGCCAAGAATCTCGAGAATGGATGATGACTATGATGAGTATAGCATTGATTGCTCCAAATGTATAAAGTTTAGGTTTCCGAGTAGATTAAAAATAAACAACATCATATTTGTGTACACGTACAATGGGGCACATTTTCTCGCCCTGGTATTGTGTATATATATGCTTGCTTGCTCCATTATTTTTCTTAGTGCTTACTTAGTTAATGCCTATTGTTAATACTTTCGTAATTATGCATATATATTGTATACTCGTATACTGAAACTGTATACAAATCAACTGTATTCATCATGCTATGTATACGTATTTACTACAGGTCATAATACAGAAACTAGTTAGGTTTCTTGAGTATTCGACTTCACTGCTACGTTATTATACATTATAAATTAATAATTTTTTAGCAATAATTGCCTGCAAAAAGTCATGCAATAATGTTAGTAATTAGGAGACGCCTTCCTATACATTTCCAGTTCCAACGGCAGTGCAACTTCTGTAATTCTGCAACGTTCCATTGAAAAGCAGACAAAGGAGAGGCAGGTCCCCGGTAACCTTTCTCAAGGATTCACTATTCACTGCAGTGGGTAAGCAACTTCTATTGGCTGGAACCAAGTACATTGAAGTACATACAGATTGGTACTAGTGTCGAGTATACACCGACCAGAGCCGACTGCCACTACCGCAACCCGAAACTCAGTGTTTAATAATGTTGGATCTGGTACGTGAGCACACATGTGATATCTGTTAAAATATAGAGAAGCAACGAAGTTAGAGATCAAGTTACAGATTTAAAGTCTACATTGTCTACAATCGATTTCACATTCACGCTATGTATATATCCTGCTCTTTGTGACTTGTGAAGGACACGATTGAGATGATGTTGGTAAAGACATTCCAGTTTAGTCAGTTCATTGAGTCTATATATATGTAAAATACAAAGTAAATAACTAATGCTAGGTACACCTAGACATGGTCCAGAAGCCATGATTTTGAGAGAGGGATTGTGCTAGTTGATTTTAGTAAAAGTATACATTCGTCGAGTAATATGGAAGCCTTGTGCTTCCATGGCTTGATTTTTTGTGTACACTTTATCAGGGTGAAAAGTGATGATGTACCTTTTAAATCTGTGATTGTGAGTGTATATATTAGTTGATATATTTCTAAAGTTGTGTGTATCAGTTTTTTGATTCGATATAACTAAATTGCTGTGAGTCAGTGCGTTGAGAGGTTCGGTATATTATTAATTGGTTTTACCTATCTGGTTTGGCTCTGGTCACTCGGGTGGATAAAGAACTGTAAGCGTTTGTATAATTGTATATATGTGTAACATTCACTTATTCACTATGAGTGTCATGTTTTATATTTGGTATGGATTTTGGATTTAAGTAACTATGTGTTTGCTCTTTAGCCTTTAGTCTTGGAGCTGCTGTGTACTAACTAGGACGGTGGTGATTTGTTGAAACGGTTGCGGTTATACAAGTTATATGGAAATAATTCTTCAAGTGGATTGATTGGAAAGCTCATCAGTTATTTAGAGCGTGATTGTACACATACGGATCGGGAATATTTTCTGTGGTGATCAACTTGCTGTGAAAAGTATAAAGGAAGGAAGTATTGGAACTAGTTTGAAAAATCTATTACATTTCAACCGCATGCAGAGGGCTTGCAGAAACCCGTCTTCGATGAAAGGAGCAGGGATTAACGTGTACTTTGGTCCAATTGTCAGCAGACAAACTAGAATTTTGCTATCGACTTTATTGAATTTCGGTCCAATTAAAAATATATTTTGTGTTGCCAAGTTAAATTTCCATTCGGAACGAATCTGGTTAAAGAGTTAAGGAGAGGATTCCCTGGTGGTTCTTTTCAAGAATTAAAGAGGTGTTAAAATGAATGATAAGACTGGACCGTTTGGAAGGTATGGATCGACTGGTGATACAAGGTCAGATCAGTCTGACCAGGACCGGGCTGATATGCGTGCAGCTTGGGTAGAAGATGTGAATGAAGGTTTTATTAACCAAATTCGGCAGCAGTCACAAACCAATAATGGACCTATTCAAGCTAACTTTCAGCTGCCAAGATCTAGAAGAAGGTATTTATTATGGGGATGGGGATCGAGCGATATCGATTTATGTGGGGAGAATCGTCGTTTAATGATGTTAGGTCAAATATGAAAGACGAAATGGGTTTACGTTTATGTTTTCAATTTTCAACCGGATTTTATTTGCAGACCTTTGATGAGAACTAAGTCTGAAAGCGATTTTTGCGCTCTGGTGGATGAAGATGTGGAGGAAATGCGGGATAAATTAATACGAAGATATGGGAAGGGGAAGGGATTTCAGTTAAAACGCGTCCCGAAATTAGATCATAAGCAGAAATTTGCGTTGGTTGCAATTGCCCTGGTGGATTTCACTAGCTTTTGTGCCATGGCAATTTTGGCTCCTTTTTATCCCAGTGAGGTAAGATGAGTTGACCAGGTGGCTCAAGTCGGAATTTTAGAGTTTTTACTTATGAATTTATTGATGTGATGGTATAATTATTTTCTAGGCTTCGTTGAAAGGTGTTCCATCTTCCATTTCGGGATTCGTTTTTAGTGTATATGCCCTAGTTGTGTTCCTTGCATCTCCTCTTATGGGAGTTGTTGTAAGTGCTCACAGACAACTTTTGTTACACAATTTTAATATCAGAATCAACGCTGGATGCACTGGTGGTGCTGTTGTTTAATGACCGTTAAATTATTTTTTGACTGCCTCTAGGTAACTCATGTTGGTCCTAAATTTATGCTGATAATTGGGGTCATACTTGGTGGATGCTGCAATATTTTGTTTGGGTAAGGAATGTGAATCCCTTAATCTAATGCGTTGGGATAGTTAATTGGCAACGCTTAAAGGTTTTATGTATATTTTCAGATTATTAGATCGTGTAGATGATATGACGATCTTCATCACCTATTGCTTCCTGGTTCGAATATTCGAAGCTCTTGGTGCTGCTATGATTTCTACTTCGTGCTACACTTTCGTAGCTCAAATATTCCCTGATAATATTGGAAGTGTTTTGGTACGCATTTTCATTTCTTTTATATCCGAATATATTTGTTAAATTGGAATATGCTTGCTAATAAGAGCAGTTAGTATGTGCAGTTGTTAATGAGTTATAATTGATGAATTTTTAGGGGATTTTAGAAATTTTTGTTGGACTTGGTTTGAGTGTGGGACCTGCTATCGGAGGATTACTTTATGATGTAAGGATAAGGGCGATTTAGACAAATTTTATTTCTCCTCTTTGCCCTCTCCATTTAATGTATCTAACGAGTTGCTTACCTTAAGTGCTAATGCTTGATTGTTCTGGTTCCAGTGGGGTGGATACGGGCTCCCGTTTTACAGTCTAGGAGTCGTCATGCTCCTTACTATTCCCATGAACGCGTATCTGCTTCCTTCAAGCGATTTCGAGAATCAGTCTCCACCAGCAGAAGGAACCTGGAAGCTGATTAAATTACCCCCTGTAATCGTTGTTTGTGCTGTTATTATTGTAGTATCAAATACTTGGGGTTTCTTGGACCCAACTTTAGAGCCCCATCTTCGTGAGGTAATTTTTTAAACACATTTTTTATCATCATTATTTTTTCATTATTATTTATTATTACAACACTGGTTTCTTAATCTTATTGAATAATGATATCCACCCAAACATCTTGTGGTCTAGAGGGTTTGAGAAAATTTTTGATAATCACAAAACTTGGTTATCATTGTATCCACAGATCTGTGAGCTTAAAACTCAGATCAGAACGAACTTACGGTGTTACTTAAGAAATCTCGTCCTACGGGGTATTAAATATTAAATGCAATGCACATTCGTATATTACAGTTTGACCTATCGGCGAAACAACTAGGACTGTTTTTCCTTCTCAGCTCAATGCTATATGCATTGTCCAGTCCTTTGTGGGGTTACATAGCCGATAAGATGTATCACACTTGGATATTAATGGTCATCGGCTTAATGTGCTCAGCAGTCGGCTTACTATTATTAGGGCCGTCTCCATTGATCGAACTACCCAAGTGAGTCTTAATCATGCAGTTTAATATTCATTATTCATCTTAATACCAAATCAACTATCATACTTACCATAAAGAATTAAATAGTTGAATAGCATGAAATATCATAGTTTGCGTATTTATTTCTAGCACCATTTGGCTGAACGTTGTCGCGCTGATTATTCTGGGTACTTCTGTGTCAATGGCTTTACTTCCTACATTTGAAGCATTGTTAGATTTTGCAGTGTAAGCCTATTTTACAATTTATTATTTTCAAAAATTGTGTGTTATTTCCTGAAAGGTATTCAAATTAATTCTAACTTTGATTTTTATATTAAAGTGAGGGTGGTTACGGGGACGACTTGTCAACTTACGGAGTAATAGCTGGAATCTGGTCATCAATGTACTCGTTGGGGTAAATTTATAATATATCACTATTCTCTAATATTTTATGTTACTTCTGATTGCTAGCGTAATTAAATGGATATTGGTGGTCTGGTTCTTAGCGAGGTAATGGGGCCATCATTGGGAGGTTTTTTGCTCGAAAATTACGGCTTTCCCGTATGTTCAACTGTTATGGCTGGTATTTGTGCTGCCACAGTAAGTATTACAATCTTCTTAACTCTAAATGTGTGTTGTAAACCGTTGTATTGCGCAATATAAAATGCTGTATTGGAAAGCATGCTTCCAATTTTTGTACTGCTGCTATGCTCGTTGTTTAACCAAAGTAATCGAGTTGACTTTGTGATTGCAGGCCCTGCTAGTTCTGGTATACTTTTTATCCTTCCACCCAACAGACCCAGCGAATTGCTCCGTAAAATCAAAAGAGAAATTAATTGAAGCTTCTGACAGTGGTATCAGTGAAAATTGTCGCACTTCCGCTTCTTCTTCATCTTCCTCTTTGAATGCTCAGTTCTTGACTAATTTTAACGAAAATACTCCATTACTCTCTAGAAGCTTCAATAACAGTACATCTGATGATGCTTTTTCCAATAAACTAATGACGAAATCTACTTTTTCCGATGAGAAGGGAACTAACCCTATCGAAGTCCCTAGTAACCAAGAAGATTCTGCCAGATTCGATTATAGCTATAGCTATCCTAAGGTTTTAAAATCTGTGTGTGTGACTGAATTTGGTGCTTGTGAGGTTTAGAAATCACAGCTCCTAGTAATGTAATTTGTCAATGAACTATTTGCGATGTTTAAGTGTGACCTCGGTAGCGGTAGCTGTTGTAAGTTGTAATAGTAAATCGTATGTATTTTCAAACATCGAGATCGAGATAATGAAAGCAAAACACGTCAGTTAATTAAATTAATGTTTGTGGTAGCACTTGACAGATGTAGGTACCTTAAACTGAAGACTGTTTTTCTGCACCGTGTTCGGAATCGCTTCGAGATATCGTTTTATAAAATGTGCACATTCAGATTCAGTGCACTTAATATCATATGCACGTTAATATTTTCGCTTTGCGATATTATCAAACTCGTCAATTATGTATTTGTTAAGTCACAAAGGTGGAAATAATTTGCCAGCTCAAGGTTTTTTTTGCCGATTTACTAGATTTAGTGCAATCATGCAAATTTTACCTCTCTATTTTTATTAACCATTGTAAGGTTGGTCAGAGCCAGGGTAAAGTGGAACAAGGGAATAATAATAATAATAATACAGTGATAATAATTATTATTATTACTTCTTCTTCTTACTACTTACTGCTTTACTGTGATGTTGTTAGAATGGAAGTGGGAAGAGTATCTGTGTCTATAACTTAGGAAAGAGGAACATGACAAAGTTCCACCTCACTTTTTGTTACATGATACTGTCAGTAATTTTATTCATTTCAAGGGAGTTTTGGTGTATAAGTCATTACTTACTTAACAATCACGGATAATAAAAAAAATTGTTGGGAAATTTTCAAATTTTTGATTTTAAACGTCACATGCAATTTACATATTTCATATTTGTCTAAACACTCGCGCAATGCCATTCCATGATACGATCAACTACGATGAAGCGTTTTGGAAATCTGTTCTCTAAACAATCTTTGCAGGGAAAGAGTTGCAGTTTATTAACCCCAACTTTGCTTGTGAAGTATCCGTGAGTAAATTTGGTTTTAAAGAGATAGTATTGTGTTCAAGTCACCTGCGTTTGCTGAATTAGTGCAAATATTTCGCTGTGGAATTTTTCTGAAAATTATATTGGGCTATAATTTGGACATCGTTTTGTGACTCAACTTCACGAATTAAGAATTAATTACATTGTCATTGGATTGGATGCTGAACTGAACGCCTTGTATTGTAGGCAATACTCCAGACTATGCCCAACATGGGTAGTAGTCTAGTCTGTATGTATGGGATGGCTAATTCATTAATATTAATATTGCAACTTTGGTGTTCGATCGTGGAAATTATGCTTAAAATTAGTAAAGAATTTCACCATCGATTTTGTTAAAATCTCAGAGCTTAATTTTTGACTATCTATGATGTGATGAATTCGGATACAATAATAACTGAGCCCAAGGGAGCGTAGAATAATAGTTGTTAAAGATTCGTTCTTACGCAAGCATAAAATACTGGAAATACGTTATCATATACACATAGTGGTTTTGTTTTACTCCTCGTTAACCATATAGTTTCACATCACCCAAAATAACAAAGCTTAAAATTTTCAACCTACACGTCAGAAGATAAAATGTACAGACATTCGTATAATCTCAAGTAATTTTCACAGTTGTTTCACAAAAATGCTGATGACTCCTGAATTTATTTAGACAGGATGAATAAATATATTGTAACTTTAACAGAAATATGTAGATATTTAAAAAAAATTTAAATTCAACTAACAGCGGACGACATATCTAAATTTAGTATTATTGATTGTACATTAATATGACTCAGTTTTCCAGTTCAAGCCGAAACCATCCTTCAATGACAGCGCCAGGTTATCCACGTTTAATATTTTATGCTGGAAAAATTTCAGTAAATTTGAATGTGCACATATTGTACAATTACTTGAATTTGAATACTATAGTTTACTTCTAATAAATCTAAAACCCTACCTCAGAGTTGTACGAAAACTTGAAATCCACGTTATCAATTATAGCTGAGACCACTTTTCCACGAATACCACGAATCTGAATTGATCCTAACGTCATGACTGCATCTGTGTATCCATTTCTAACCGCTGCTACCCTAAGGTTATTGTTTGTTGCAGTCATATTGTACTGGTTGTAGGTTCCCGTCATAATAGGTACTGAGGAGTAAAGATATTGGAACAAAATGTTAAACCTGTCATGAGCCATTATTTATGACTTCAAAAATGATTTCAATTTATATTTCATACGAGCTTACAGTTTGACACCCCATCATCCCAATAAAATGTTCCAGAAGCGTTTCCTTCCTTCGATAGATACACTTTAATTTCGAACTTATTCTTGCGACTGGAATCCAACAAAATATTAGTACAAAATTGTTTCCAGGAATCAAATAAACACTATACTATAAACACACTTCCTCCATTACCTTTCCGTGGTTGTGTTCCCAGGCTGCTGTCCAACAATGATACTTCCCCCACGGACGAAAAGAGGAATCGAATTATTTGGAACTGTAGCTACATATTCTTCCCCAACAGAATCCGTAGAAATATTTTCAAAGTAAAATGAATACCAATAACCCATTGGTAAGTAGATGTTGAGTTTTTCTTCTTTAAAGTCAGGAGATAAAATGGGAGCAACTAAAAGTGAAGGCCCGAGCATAAACTGATCTTGCATTTTAAAAGTATTGCTGTCCTTATGAAATCTATCAGTTTAAACAAATTTCATGTGAATCCTCATTTTGCCCTCAAACTCATAAATCCCCCAAATTACCACATATAAATAAATAAAAACTTGCTTACTCATAGAACATGGGTCTGGCGACAGGTTCTCCAGTTCGATGTGCATGAACAAACAAGGAGTAGATGTAAGGTAAGAGGTAATATCTCACTCTTAAAGTTTCTTTGGTAGCATCAATAACTTCCTGGCCCAATGAAGCGGGATCCTGGGGCTAAATGTACCACGAAATAAATTTGTCTCTTTCCATTAAAGTTTATACATTTTAGAGAAATCAATAATTTATTATTACAATTCCATCATCCGTATTGTGATTCCTCATGAAAGGGTAAAAAGCTCCAAGTTGCTGCCAACGTTTGCATAGGTCCTTGGTAGTGTTTCCATTGAACCCACAAATATCCGCACCCACCATAGGAATTCCAAAGAGTCCATAATTTAAAATTTGAGGAATTGACTGCTTCAAATCATCCCAAGTTGAAAAAACATCTCCAGTCCAACTACCGCCGTAATGACCTTGACCAGGGAAACTTGAACGGGAAATGACAAAAGGTCTTAGGGAAGTGATATCGCCCATTGCCCTGGAAACAATAATTTAATCATTTTTGAAACACTCCAGATTTTAAGGATTTCCATGAATTATCATGAGCTATCAAACTTTAAGGGTGTTTTACTTGTAAGTGACAATGGATTCTTGTAACCCATAAAGATTATGAAGATTGTAATGGGCTCCACCATATTGCTGAGCTGACATGCAAAGTGTTTTGTAGTATAACTTCCCACCATCTACATTTGGTGTGTACGGTGGATGATCTAATGTAGAATTAGCTGGGCAACCGTCTTTTTCACCATCCCAAAAATTTGAAGGGTCATTCATGTCCTTTTAAAAACACATTCGCCTTAGACACAATATAATTTTAAAAGTTAATTTTGGGGCGTAATAAATATTTCATCTCTTACAATCCAAGCGCCATCAATAGGGACTTGACTATGAAATTTGTCTAGTTGTGTCATCCAGTAATGAGTAACATTAGGATGAGAGAAATCCGGCCAAACAGTGCTCCTGAGATTCCAGACTTTTCCCACGAATGGTTTTCCCAAATGATTTTTTACAAAAATATCTGCAGCAATTCCTTCGTCGTAAGGAGGATAGGTTCCTATGAAAGACATTAATTAGTACTAATTTAAAAAATCGTAAATCTTACTATCCATAAAGCCAACGTAATAAATGTGTTCAAAATTTAATTTACCTGGCGCTTCTCCAGCACTCACACCGGGGTCAATTAAAGTTATATAATGCATTCCCCTCTATCAAAAAAAATCCTGTTTTAGAGGTTTAGCTCGTTGCAAAGAAAATGAAATCAGGAATAAACAATTTTTAAAACTATTCACTTACATCGTGAAGGGACTTGACAAATTCGGGAAGACCTTTGAATTTAGTTGGGTCGTATGTAAAGTCATTACGTTTATCCATATAATCCAAGTCGTTCCATTGAACATCCTAAACAACAAAGGACGAAATTAAGAATAAACTCTAGTAATGTAATAACTCGATCGATTCGAATGTGATATGATGAAAATTCTTCCAAGGATATTTTCAATTACCACCGGGATCCCTGCTTTAATGTTATTTTCAAGAATTTCCGCTGTATGGTTCAACGTGTTGTAATTAAAGCGACACAAGTGAAATCCTAAGGACCAATAAGGAGGCAAGAATGGTTTTCCAATCACATCTGTATACTGTCTAATGACATCCGCTGGTGTAGGACCAACGAATATTCTAAAATCTAATATTCCCCCTATGGTTCGGAAAGTCGCTGCCACTGAACCGGCATGTTGCTGAAGAATCACCTCTGCCAAAAATATTAGCATATTAAGTAAATCATTTTCAAGATATCTATATCTATCTTATCACAGGATACATTTTCACAGTTCTGTAGTACAGTCTTACCCATAGCATTGCTATTTAATAGTAAAATTCCATGGGATTCTCCGTTTTGATTCACAGCAAGGACAAAAGGATGACTTGAATATAGGTTCGACTGAAAAAGAGTAAGAATAAACGTTCACAAAAATTATGCAATTAATTATCAAAAGTATTAATTTAGTAAGTGCATTTTATTTTTACATTTGCTCTTGGAGCATCATCATGACTGAAAAGAACCGATCGGCTCCATTGGACATTTCTCGCCAGTGTATCTATAACCTCACCAATACCATAAATAAACTGGGTGTTCAATAATGTGGTGATTTCCAAATATTGGTCGTTGAAAATAATAGGGGCAAAACCGGTGTCAAATCTGTAAAAAAATAGAATTTCAAAAAACATGTCCTAAGCATGGCTGGATAATGAGTGTGTACATAGATAAGGAACTTAGTGGTTATAAGGTTTCTCACAAAGCATGAAATCCACTTTTTCTTGTAACTTGAACACCCATTGGAGTTCCCTTCACAATATAATTAAACTGTTTCGGCTTAGCTTCTGGGGGTTTATAATTCAGAGGCACCTCAAATCTCGATTTTTTCGGGTCATGTATCTACAAAATTAAATGCCAGAATAATTATTCGAATTCATTGCGTACGTAATATACATATAATATTATTTACAATTACAATTTTATTTTACAAAATGATATGCTCATGTTTCTCTATACCTTGACCCGGACAGAATTTTCAGTCTCATAGTAAACATCCATCTGTAGATCAGTCACGGGATCCGGGTAGGGAGATGATACAGTATTTGTCAGCGTCGCCTGCCCCGACCGGCCAAATTCAGTCTCATTGAGAGCGGTCCATGAGTAGTAAGAAAACTCCGGTGGGTAGTAACACCATGGAGCCGGAGAATTCTTCTCAAGTTCCACCCAACAACATCCCCGTTCTTGGCATGCGGCTTTGGTGGCTTTGCCGGCGTCAGGAAAGCAGTCAAATTTTCCATAGCCCGTTGGAAGAAGGCACTCATTGTTTATACTACTATTCAATTGACTACTGTCATTGTCACTGGAAGATTGCAGACTTTGTTGGTGGGGTCGCTACAAGTATTTTAGAATCAACAAGTTGCTATTTAGTATACTTGCCACCATATTGACGCTTTTGTAATTTGAGTTTGATAAAAATCTATAAATTATACTTTTTTTTATAAACATAATTGGATTATTTTATTAGCATCTATGTAATATTTTCTTAGTAGGCCCCATACCTTGGCAAGGGAGGAGTCCAAAAAGTCATCCAATAAAAAATAGAGAGTACCCAGCACAACGCATGTGAACAGGGTATAAAAAGTATATCGGAGGACAAAGGCCCATTTATTTTTACGACTCCTCTTTGGTATTAAGAACAATTCCTGGTCATCTTCAAATCCTTCGAAATGCCCATCAAATAAATGCTTGTCACAGTCATCATCACGTCCTACGTGCTCTCCCTCACTCGTATCCTCACCGACCTTTGTCTCTTCCGACCCTCGGAAGACTTTCATTCTCACCGCTACTGGGACACTCATGTTTGTCAAATTATTTTATCTTTTTTCAACAACAACAATATAAACAAGGGTTTTTTTCCACAACCCATTAAACGTTCTCGAACTATGGGATGCAGGCACATGCATTTAAAGTTACTCACGATAACTGCGATAGTACATGTAATTGGCAAATAAAAAACATAACGAAATTTTCAAGATGACTCAACTCGGCTCATGGAGCAACTCACAGGGCACAGACATATGACTCAACTTAATCTCCACATTTGTACATACACATATAGGTACATGTATTCACGTCAAGGCATTAAAAACATTTAGCAGTTATTTTACACACACCATCAAGAATTGACAAAAGGTTCTAAAACAGCTTTGGTATACAATCATGCCATACTAAAAACACCGATAAACAATCAAGGGATCAACACACATCCTCACGCAGCAGTTCCATTCAGACTTTGGACTTGGAAGATTACTCTTATAGTTTTTTATGAAGCTTTAGGCTTTAATCATACATATTTTAGTTGACATGTTAACACATAAAAACAACTCTCTCTCTCTCTGCATTAGTAATAGTGGTAGAAGTCCAATTGCACTATAGGAAATAAACAAACAATTCAAATAAAACAAACAAAATAAAACAACCTTCCGTTAACATACACATACATAGCTCGTTATAGATATTTACACATTATTACAGCATCAAAATCATACGCATGCAGAGCATTGAAATTTTGCAAGAGATCATGTTATCTTTTTTATAGCCTCTGATAGCAGAGAACAAAAGTCAACAGTAATTAGTAGCTATTATTACTAAACCATTTAACACTGAAGTAATGGTATTTTTTTAAAAGCTTCTAAATTTTTTCCCAATATCCCTCAAACGAAAAGTTTTACGGAGCATGCACTAAAGTTTAAATTGCTTTACAGATTTCCAACATTTCAACTCCATAAACTACACATATCTTTCGCAAATCAAGCTTTAATGATCAACTCTAGTACAATCCTATAAAGCAATACAAATAACTGGTTACTGGTTGTCAACCTGCATTAAGAATAAGAACATTTAATAATTAAATGCATGCATTATACTGTCACCAGTAAAATTGCTGTCTGACATTTGTGTAAACAACGAAGGATGAAAAATAATATTTTACTGTAAGTATACATATCTGGCAATCCCAAATGACAGGATGAGTTTAAGATTCGTGAAATAATCTGTCCGCTAAAACTCTATACCTAAACCCTATGCTTGTATAATTACGCATTTATGTCATGTCTAATTTCCTCGCCACTGTATAGCATATTTTTGCATAATCTTACAACAAAAATATGGAGGGAAAAAGCATCTAACGCAGGTAAAGATATTAAGATAAATGTTACATGCGATAAAATTCCTAATAGAATAGAAAGATTGAAGTTGTACTTAAGTACAGCTGTACAAATAAATTACAAGGGTACACAATCAAAAGTAACTTGTTCCCCAATGCTATCAAGTATTTACATAAAAAGTTTCCCCGCTTATTCTTGCATAGTACAAACAACATAAGAACTTATAACACCAAAAAAGTATTAGGGTTTATGGAAATATTTGATAAAATTAATGCTTGTATTGTAATATGTAAATGAAACGAAACAAAACTTAAAATCTTACCTAAAATTGCTCTTTTGATTACCTCCAAATGCATACTTCTACATATGTAAGTAATTTGGATAAGAGAAAAATTGTATGTAAATTATTTCACTATTTGGAACTAGACATAATAATAAAATTATTATTCTTCCCAAAACCCAAATATTTATTTTAAATGTCTGCTTACAAAGAAAACGCTTATCAACTTAAAGAAATCAATGGAGAGTTTCGCGACACAAACTGAATAAATAAGTTGGAATTGACGCACTGATAAAGGATGACAGTCAAAAAAATTGTATACATTCGTGCATACGTATTTGCCGATAAAACGGCTAATCACGAGAAAAATTCAAGCATTAGCGTTATTAATGCAAAAGACTAACTAAATCACTGGGACTTACTTATTTGCAAAAGTCAACACAAAACACAACTAATCAAGTTAAACGAGGTTGACAAACTTAAATAGCAAGTTAATCTTATCCAAAGGACTAATTCACTACTGTAAAACCTATTTCCTCTAAGTTAAAGCTATAAAATACGATAATCACAAATGTAGTTAATAACTTACTAGCTATGAGCAAAATAAATGTGGAGAGTCACTTTACTATCCCTTATGTTGGGAACATTTTATCTGGAAATGTTTTGAATCCTTACACGCCCGCTTTCTCCTTGAATGTTATTCCCATGGGACGGTCCCTATTGTATACGCTTACATTACATGGAGCAGCCGTAAGATTTTAGCAGAGGAAAAAGCCAAGTGACTTTTGTTCCCTTTTTCCTTATGCATTTCCAATGTTAAAAAGCCCCGAACAAGCTCCAACGTTCAATGCATCAAAAGAAAGACACGATTTCAGCAAATTTCTTTTCTCTGAATCACATTGCAACTATTTGTATGTACGCAAATCTTATATATGAGTAGATTAAAATGCTTGCAGTTGCATTCCAAGTTCAAAAGTTGAAGGAGATTAAGTTGGAGTATACTGGAATAATTCTGTGAGGGAATAACACGGATTAACTAAACTTTACACTTTACTACTGCTGATAAATTCTAGCGCGTCTCCAAACATATGTATGGAAATATTACCCAGAGTAAAATGGAGATCGTTTCATGAAAGCATATTTCTCATTACATACATTACACACATGTGGCAATGAGGTTGGAGTAAGAGTTCTGCTAATATCTCCTGATAATATTATTGGCTCACAGTAGTAGGCTTGTTTAGGTTAAATATGCAGGCTCATGTGGAGGCTTTTTTTTTACTAACGAAAGTGAAGCCGCATTAAATTGTGAAGGTAGGAAAAAATATGCAGGTATATAAGGTAGCTTATACGAGAGTGATTGTATTTCATTTTTTAAGGCTGTCGTTACAAGCTTGTCCTTGCTGAAAAATACATGGTGAGTTGGTCGTTAAATGCCCTAAAGACGCGTGAAAGGAGTCAAATGATGTAATGAATATCCATGCCTGTATTAGTAAAGTATGCCATTGCATTGGTTTATGTATGTACATATATGCGTTTAGCTGTTGATACATAGGATCTGCAAATATTGTGCAAACTTCTGTGGTGCGAAGATTTAGCTTCTTCACTCATCTGTAAAACATGGGTGGCTAAACGGATGCTGCTGTGCATGCAAACACTGATAAATGCAATACTTAAGGGAAATATTTGCGTATTTGCCATTACAAATTACAAAATTACAACGAATGTCATGTGTTAAGTAAGTATGTATCTATATGGTAAATACTGCACGACAAGACTAGTGTGTTTATCTATTTTCTCGAATTCGTAGACTGACACACTGACAGAGGCTACAGATTAAGAGGTGGTTGAGTTAAATACTGTTTACTCTAAAGTAATTTGAATCGAATCCGGTGGAGTTCCAGTAACGTGATTTTGGCTCGTGTAAAGCAGACAGAATTTGAAAACAAACATCTGGAATTGTCATCCTATAGCCAAATAGCCAAAGGTCTACATAAATGGATTTAGATTGCAATAATTATTGTTCAAATACGATTTTCGATTTGCATGGAATTTTCTAGTAAGTTTTAACTGCACTGAAATGGTGAGTCTTATCTACTGAAATATTTGTCTGGTTTTGATAATTTTCTTGCACAAGGAAAGATATAAAGAAATATTTGACGTATTTTGAATAGGACAATCGTCTGATCATTTATAATTTATAATTTAAACGTATAGGGAGATAAATCTGTTAGTTAACTTTATTCGTAGGAGGAGGAAGAAGGTAAACAAAAGTCTTGCATCCATTTGTGTACTACTTACTTGAGATAATGTAACTTCTTTTTAAGTGCATTCATTTTGGATGTTGTTTGTATGTAAATTTGATTTTCCTTTTTCCTCGCAGTCAATAACTTAGGATTAAGCTTCGTTCAGAGATACAAAGTTTACAGTGGGCAGCACCGTTGTCGCCTTCTGCCTAATGCAGTACTTTTGTGTGACATGTAACATGTATCGTATATGGAGTGCATAAAAAGAGTCAATTTTGCTGAATAAATGCAGCTAACCCTTTCAGTAGCTGCTGAAAACGAGCCTGAGCTTTGTATTACTTCAAATACGAATTTTATGGGACACAACAATAACGTTATACATATGGTTTTTGGAAAATATTGTTTTCCATTAGAGTACAGACGCGGCTAATGGGCTCAATTAGGAGCCCTTAATGGGAATGTGTTTGTATCATGAATGTTATTGACAATCCATTATAAAGTTATCCTATGTTTTCAGATCAGGAACGCACTGAAAGCAACAAAACTATGCAACCGTTACACTGGAGGTAATTAGTAATTTGAAACTAAAGTCCCTCATGCCTATTTTCTTACTGCATACCTCTTTTATAACAGTTTATCGTTTCACTATCACTCAATTCCTTGGAATTGTTTTCAAAAGCTTTGTATGAATGGTAATAATAGTAATTATCAATGAATCAAAAATTATTGTTGCCCTGCACAGAGGCAGGATTCCTAAGGGTAGCTAAGAGATCTAGGACAACGCCAATTCACGAAGTACCATTCCCAGCTACGGATGATGGCCCATTGAAAGGCATTCGGGTCCTAGATTTGACAAGAATTCTTGCTGGCCCGTACTGCACAATGATTTTAGGAGATCTAGGAGCAGAGATTATTAAGGGTAGGTTATGTGTACACCGCTTCCTACTACGAGAATGCTTATGGAATGATTATGGTTCAGCTGACATAGCTAAAATAAAAAGGGTTTAGACTTTGTTTCACTTATATAGTTGAAAGACCTGGCCATGGAGATGATACCAGGACATGGAGACCTCCAGACGTTGCAGATATGTCTTGCTACTTCGTCTGTGTGAATAGGAATAAGAAGAGCATGGTTTTGGATTTGAAACTTGGAGGAAAAATACTGAAGGACTTGGTAGAAAAAAGTGATATCTTAGTAGAAAACTATGTTCCTGGCACGTTGGAGAAGTTGGGCTTAGGGTATGAACAACTTCGTGAAATCAATCCCCGCCTTATTTATTGCTCAATTACTGGTTTCGGTGTGGACGGTCCATATGCTCAGAGAGGTGGCTATGATGTCATTGCAGCATCAATTGGAGGGCTTATGCACATCACTGGGCCACAAAATGGTGAGCCTTGTAAGGTTGCCGTGGCCATGACAGATTTAGCGACGGGTTTGTATGCTCATGGCGCCATCCTAGCTGCCCTTCTGCAACGGTCACAGGTAATTAAGTACGTAAATGGGTATTTCTCTGAAAGTGTTGATTCTAGAACATTATTTATTTAAGACAAATCAAGGACAACGCATTAGCTGTGATTTACTTTCAACACAAATTGCCAGCCTCGTTAATATCGGATCGAACTACATCAATGCAGGAAAAGAGGCTAAACGGTGGGGAACTGCTCACGAAACAATTGTACCTTATGAAGCCTTCCAAGCAAAAGACAACCGTTGGATCACGATTGGAACGGGTATTTAAACTGACATACCTGATTACTTGCCATAAACTAATGTATGTAAATCATGGCGCAGAAATTTATTCTATCCCAAGGAAACAACCAATTGTACGATTCATTATGCGACGCACTGAATCTTCCGGAATTAAAGACTGACTCGGACGAAAGATTTTCTACAAATGAGAAAAGAGTTCAAAATAGATTGCCTTTATTAGAGAAAATCCGAGATCGGATGAAAGAAAAGAGTTCTGATGAATGGCTTGAAATTTTCTCGAAGTATAAATTTCCGTATGGACCGATCAATGACATGGAGCATGCATTTAATGATCCACAAGTAAGTACAAAAAAAACGATCTTTTTTGGAAATAAATATAAAATATAAAATGAATATAGTTCAGCCAATTCACATAATGTTATTTCATTATCTTCGCGGTTATAAGGGCTAAGGCCGATTTAACCTGAATAAACCACATATATATATTTCATTATCTTCCCCTTCATATTTGCAGGTACAGCATAACAAAATGGTAAGCCAAGAACCTTCCAATTGAAAATGAGCTAAAATTTAATTCAGCATTTTTCGCCCTCAAATATTGGATTCTAAAATCCTTTTTTAGCCTCAACTGATGCTAACCTGTCTACATTTTTATCTACCACAAGTTTTTTTTTTAAATTATGTATTTATCAACGTTACCATATATTTCGTAGGTACAATCCATGGGACCATACAGGTTTGTAGGCCCAGCTGTTACTTACAGTGAAATCACCAACAAACCAAGAAGACCTCCTCCCCTTTTAGGGGAGCACACCCGACATATCCTTCGAAATTTACTCAACCTTTCCAATGATGAAATAGATAACTTGTACTCAAACAAAATTGTCCAGTAAGACATTCCTACAAAAATATAATAAACAGTTACTTAATGAAACATTAAGTGTTTGCATTTGTTACAACCAAACTTATCCATACTTACAACCCTCAGCAACAATTATTCTTCGTTAGCAGCTATGTTCATCCATCATGACACAACCAGGGGTGTTGAAGTTGAAATCACTGATGCAGGTTGGGATTTGGGAACATAAAGGGGGTGCAGTTTTAAGTTTTAAGCGTTTCTCATTAATGTTGTAACACAGCACATTAATTGTTGGTGCTTGTTATGATGCCGTATTTTAAAAGAGCGGACGACAGTATATATATTTTACATTTGGCGGGGGATTACACCCCTTTAAGCGTGATTTTTAGGAGATGGGAACGCCTATGCAGTTCTATATATTTAATATAATTTATTGAACTTATTTTATTCGTCACTTGTTTCAGCTGCTGGCAGTCCATTTACTTCTTTTGGCTTTTTTTAATTGGCATGTGGCATCCAGTGTACTATATTATAAACTCCTGCTACTCATGCCTTGGATTTCGGTTGAACTATAAGAGTTAGTTTGAATGTCCATGTCACGCTTTTGGAATTTCTGTTCTGGTGTGTTGTTTTCGTAAGCAGCGTATCTATCGGTGGTCGGTGGTGGGACATCCATTCAGCAAACAACACACGTTAAAGAAATTAAGCCTGGTATACACAGAAAATCCCGAAAGGAACAGGAGTTATTAACGGGGGTCGGCTATGGGACAGTAGAACTCACAATCAGAATTTGATGCTGCCTAGGTGCAATCATCGCGAGGCTGCTGCGCAAAATTTTAGTGCTTTAAACGCTATATATCAACCTTGGAAAGCCTTTTCAGCATTATAGAAGCGGATTGTGCATTTTAAAAAATGGACGGCTGTATAGTATTCTCCATGGACGGGTGCGACCCCGTGGTGGAAACAAGGCAAAACAATAGTTTTCCATGTTGGCTTGTAACCAGTCATATTTCACTGATGAGCGGAGACAGCGAGAGAGAGAGGTGTCAAAAATATTTTTTGACCCACTCGTCTGTACGGAACCTTGCATCAAATTTTGCGTATGGGTATGGGTGGATACCCTACAATGATCGTATCAACCATATTTTCATTTGAATTTGGTTCACCTTTGCCCAAACCTTTTTATTAATCGTCAGTATTTTACAGCCTCTGCCGCTATTACTAAATTAGTTTGAGTGCGTTCAAAAGTATGGGCAATTATAGTGACTATCAATTTACCGTATAAATTATATATATATATGTATATATATATATATAAAATAATAATTAATGATCAAAGATTTGCAAATTCTAGGAAAAATCCGTAATTTCCGTAGATTCACAATTTTTTAGCTGGTGAAGCATTACAGCAAATTTATGCTACACTTTTTCTTTCACGAAATTGTGGTCTTTCTGAATTCTTGGCATCAGTAATGATTGGTGGACCAGATCTGAAAAATAGAGTAAATAATTAGACATGTCAAGGCAAGGGCATTAAATTTTGTTAATTGATCCTATCACATGAATGGTACTATAGAGTTCAGGCGAAGACTTTTGTGCGTATCCATTCAATTTCAATATTTGGCGTCTATGAATTTGGAGCATTGTGGAGAGTGGAGAGCAGATAGAGTTGTTTATCCAAAAAAGGCGGGAATTTAAAAAATCGTGTTTTTGCCACTATTTTTTTTACCGTCCAGCTTCGATAGCATTGAGTGTACATAATATGCTGGTGGACATTATATAGTACAGTTACAGCCTACAGTACGAAAATAGAGTTGTATAATATAGGCAAGTTTGTCTTACTTTTGTGTACTTTCTTTATTTGCATACTGAAAGTGAGTAATTAAAGTGGAGTAATTAATAATTTTGCTACCACTTTATAGATTGTGGTGTGGTAAGTAATTGCAAACTAATAAAACTGCTCTTAATTTTGTGAAACTTCCGACTCCCGTGTATCTGGGTTCATTCGTAATGGTCATCAGGCTTGCCCAACTTTGCTGGTATTTTCCTCCTCCTCACAATTTCTGTCGTTTTATTGATAACACAGCTTAGATTTTAGGTAGGTTTGAAGTTTGAAAAGCAGAGATAGTGGGTGAAAAAAAAGAACAAGAATCGTGAGGAATATTTTAAGAATTGATTTTTATAGGTAAGTAAAGGTTATACGGGTAGCTTGTAATAATTTTTACATTTGGAAATACATTAATGTTAAGAACTTTGAAGTTATGTAAGTCTTTGTGAAGTGAGTTATACAAAATAAACATTTTCGTTTTTAGTTAATATCTGTGATAATCAGAATTTTGTATTACAGGTTTGTAATCCTCGCTCGATTTTTCTCTTGCTGCTGACGGTGACGGACTTGCAAAGTTAATTGACAAAGGTAAGACCTCGAATGCGGAATGATAGAGAAAAAATATGTTCCATCTTGTTGAGCATTGATGCATTGAAATTTGTTTCTTCATAGCTTAAGATGGAGGAAGATGAGGAAATTCTAAGCTCGCTGGGAGCGAGTGCTGTGGAATGTGGCACCTTTGAGCAGAATTTCATGCAGAAACTGGAAGAGCATTTCGGCAGCATTGATGAGCAAAATGAGATCGAGCTTGAAGAAGGGGAGTTAGAGGGCTCGCCCACGGGGGCGGAAGGAAAAGCCGACGAACCTGAAAATTTTAAACAAGAAGCAGGTCAAGATGAAAAGGTTGAGGAGATTGAAGTTGTAAAACCGAATGTTCAAGTACCTGAAACTGGGTTTAGTATTTTGAGGAAGGCGCTCATGGAAAGTCAGGTGAAAAAAACCTCGGTTGAAAGCAATCAAGATTTAGCTAAGTCGCGGATGAAATCATCCCCTAAGATTTTAGGGCCTGCAAAATCGAAAAATGTAGTGAAGAAATCAGCTTCTCAGCTCTTACGATTACAGAAATCTACAGAAGAAGAATCAGTGGAAGAGCTAAGAATACGCACTGGGGAGATGACGCCTTTTGGTACAATTATTACTAGAACAGAAGGAGGGCCCAAGTAAACATTATTTTTTATATTTTCTCCGTCATTTATAGTTATTTAATTGCTACATGTGGGATGGAAGCATAACGTATGCCTTATTTTTCAACAGAGCCTCATTTTTGGACTTTTCGAAGTACCTCAGTGATCAGAAAGCATTTCAGAAAAACTGGAAGAAGAAGCCCCCAAAGAATGAACAGTCACAAAGAGTAGCAGACAGCGTAAAAAAAGTACCCAGAAAGAAAATTTCTACTACACCAGGAAAAGGTCCATTAAAGTACGATGTGATGTTTCCAAAAAAACGAAAGATGAAAGAAGACCTTGGAACTCGACAAATTGCTAGTTCAGGGTAAAATATGTACTAGAATGATTAGTGTATTATTATGAATATTTTAAGGTGACTTACTTATTCCTAAACTTGGGTGATTTATAGGTCCATTAAACAAACATCTGGAGTTTTACCTTCTGAAACTACAAGCATTTACCTAAATGAGGAAGAAGACAGTGACTATAAACCTCCCAACGAATCTGACGGTAGGAAGATGTTATTTTAGTTCTAAATGTCAGGTGATGCCGTTGATGGGACTCATCGGTTAACCATTTTCCTTTCTTGCTGTAGATGAGTGGACTCCTGATGAGAAAATAAAAAAGGTCGTACGTCAGTCTACTGGAACCAAGAAGAGGAAAAGTTATAAAGAAGCAGACACTGACGATTCTTTTAGTGAAGAGGAAGAAGATAGGAAACCGAGAAAACAAAGTAGGTGGTACACACGTATACTCGAAGCTCTGCCAGTTTTTGTTTCTCTAATTCTGCTTGCACCGAATTTTTAACTGAATAGTGCGGAAGGAAGCGGACGATGGAGATTACAAGTTTTATCAGCAGAGAGTGCAGAATTGGAAAGAAAATGAAACTAGGTTTACTGGTGGCGTGCACACCCTTTCAGATGGGTTTAAACTTCCCAAACACATTTGGGAGAGTCTTTACGAGTAAGCTTGTTCCGAGTTGTGACACGCTTTTAATGGTATTCAGTGTATTAATTTTATGTTTTGAACAGTTATCAAAAGGTTGGTGTCAGCTGGCTTTGGGAACTCCATCAGAAAAACTGTGGTGGTATTCTTGGAGACGAGATGGGTCTAGGAAAAACAATACAAATAATAGCATTTCTTGCAGGGGTATCGTGCTCCAATCTACAATTCCGCTTCACTCGGTAATTTAGTTTTAAATTTTCAGAAGTTTTGTAAGTAGACTACGACTAATTTTCCCAAATTTTACACATGCCTAATTCATTATGAAAATTAGTTTCAGAGGTTTGGGGCCTACTATTGTGGTTTGTCCAGGTAAATATAAGTTTTAATTTAAATACGGAATTTCGAGGCCTGTTACGTAATTTGTTCAACTTATTAGCGACTGTAATGCATCAGTGGGTCAAAGAATTTCATACTTGGTGGCCACCATTTCGTGTCGTAATTCTTCATGAGTCTGGTTCGTATTCAGGTATAATTGAAATTTTTATCAGCAACTAACTTCTGACTTAGAAAAGCAGCTGACAGGTTATTATTTATGTTTGCAATACATGAAATATTCATGTAAATTTAAATTGTTCTCTGTAGGTTCGAGACCAGGCTTAATTCGATCAGTAGCAGAAAACAATGGTGTACTTATCACCTCGTACGTTGGAATTGTGAACAGTCAGTCTGAGATTTTAAAACATCCTTGGCATTACGTCATTCTTGACGAAGGTCACAAAATTCGTAACCCAGATGCTCAAGTTACATTGACAGTAAAACAAATTCCAACTGCACATAGAATCATTTTATCTGGATCTCCTCTACAGAACAACTTGAAGGAATTATGGTCCCTGTTTGATTTCGTGTTTCCTGGCAAATTAGGGACTTTGCCAGCTTTCATGGAGCAGTTTGCTGTTCCAATAACTCAAGGTGGCTATGCAAATGCATCGGAAATTCAGGTTTGTTTGTCTTGCATATCCATGTATTATTCAGTTTTGCTGATGTAGTTTATAAGAACAGTAAGGGTTAGCTAGTAACTACAACTTCATCTAGGTTGCAGCTGCATTTAAGTGTGCAACAATACTGCGTGACATCATTAATCCATACTTGCTTCGCCGAATGAAATCTGATGTTAAAGATCACATAAGTTTACCTCCAAAAAGTGAGCAAGTGCTCTTCTGCAAAATGACTGATGAACAGAAGGCTTGCTACATCAATTACCTGCAATCGAAAGAAATTGATTCAGTTATTCAAGGTCGTTTCAACATGTTCGCTGGCTTGATAAATCTAAGAAAAATATGCAATCACCATCATTTATTCGACGGAGGCCCTAAATTGATAAAAATGAAAACGTCAATTAAGAAAAAGATTCCAGCGATTAAGAGTCAACAAAGAAGTGGAGCCTCAAATTCACTCGATCTCCCAAGCTCGTATCATAGCCTGAAAGCTGAAGTCAGTGATACGGAGGATGCTGCAGTGTCTGATGAATCAGACATTGACTTAGATCCTCATGATTCTTTTGGTCATTGGAGCAAATCTGGGAAAATGGTGGTACTAGAAACTTTGTTGAAACTGTGGAAGAAACAAAACCACAAAGTTTTACTATTTTCGCAGAGTCGACAGGTAAGATCTGCATCACAAAACCTCACGTGCTCTCAGTTCTAATACTTCTTCAAGTTCTCTCTAGTGTAATTTCTTGTGCCTTCCAGATGTTGTGTATTCTTGAAAATTTCGTGAAGCTACAAAACTACTCGTACCTTAGGTTAGATGGATCGACTACAATAGGATCAAGGCAACCTTTAATTAAGAAGTTCAATGAGGTTTGTCATAATGTCTTATATACCAGAGTTCAAACAACCTTGATTTTACAATAATAATTGCCTCAAAGCGATAAAAATTTAGAAGACAATCAATTGAAATTTTATAACTTTTTCAAACTTTTGCTTGCAGGATCCATCAATCTTTATTTTTATTCTTACAACAAAAGTGGGAGGTCTCGGTATAAATTTAACTGGCGCCAATCGCGTCATTATTTTCGATCCTGATTGGAACCCTTCAACAGATTTGCAGGCTCGTGAAAGGGCATGGAGAATCGGGCAAGAGCGGCAGGTTACAATTTATCGACTAATTACGTCTGGAACGATTGAAGAAAAAATCTACCATCGTCAAATTTTTAAACAGTTTCTTACCAACAGAGTTCTCAAAGATCCGAAGCAGAAACGTTTTTTTAAAGCTAGTGACATTTTAGAATTATTTTCTTTTAACGAAGGACAGGAGAAAGGTAGTGAATCTGAGGCTATCTTTGCTGGAACTGGATCAAGTGTTGACATTAAAGCCCTTAAACGCCGCCGGGCAACTCTTGCTCAAAGTCTTAAGCAAACAAATAGTGCAGAAACATCCAAAAATCCTAACTCTGCTCCCACTGAATCGCCTATAGAAAAATCTACCGGAAAATTGAAAGGAGTTCCAAACCTTTTGAAACAGCGCACTCAGAAACATGATGACCACAAAAAAGATGAAGAAGATGCAGATAACCATGAAATACAGGACGACTACGTTCTTCGAAAACTTTTTCGCAAATCTGGTGTTCAAGCGGCTCTTAAGCACGACAAAATTGTGGACACTCGCGAATCGGATTATTTACTTGTGGAAAAAGAAGCTGAGCGAGTAGCCGCAGTGGCTGTTGCCGTCCTTAAAAGGTCAAGGGAACAGTGCTGGGCTGCAGATTCGGGCCAAGTCACTTGGACAGGGAACAACGGAGTTGTTAACGCACCGCCTACACCACCTAAAAAGAAGTGCGAACGTTTGACAAATTTCGAAATTGTCTATCTATTGAGTACATTTGTTGTTGATTGTGTTTTATGCTATGCATATTTTAAGTGTTAACCTAAATTTTTGTTAAAGGCTTCGCATCGGATCCAAAGTCAAGACAGAAACGCTTACATCCAAGCCAGTGGAAAAAGGTTCGCCCACATACTTCAGTGGAGCCGCAGAAGGTTCCAATGACAACGAAACTTTGTCTTCCGCTGATCTAATAGCCGCGATTAGAGCAAGGAGGCGCATCATGGATCCTATTGATGAAACTTCAGCTGAACCCAGGGAAGACGGCAGCCCATCCACGAATCAGACTAACTTAGACCTAGTTGATCCCCAGCATGTAGAAATGCTAAGAGAAATTCGAGAGTTTATCGCATTCAGAGCTCAAGTCGATGGTCAAGCGTCTACGCCTGAAATAATCAACGAGTTCGGTAGCAAACTTCCGAGCAAAGATTCACCACTCTTTAAGCAAATGCTCAGCGAGTTATGTAGTTTTAGGCGTGTTGATGGCCACGGTATATGGAGACTTAAACCTGAATTCCGATAAATCAGTATTTTCTCAGATAGTTTATGTTTCTACGTTTCTAGTTAAAAGAGACGCTAATCATTTCATTGAATTACTGTAACTTTAGTTTTATTTGCTCCGGGTATTTACATAGGTAGCCCCACAATTTGTAGGCAGTCAGTTTTTTCATTTTTCTATTTCACTTCTGACCTATTTATTGTCAGTCTAATCCTTTTTATAATTATTACTTCAGTTCATTCACATATGTTTTTATCTTTTTGTACAACGGCCACAACCTTAAGCATATTCTTACTTTGAAAATTAAATTAGTTAGGTAAACAACTTCAGTAGCTTATGAGTCATTCTTACCAATACTATACTCATGGTAGGACTAATTATATACAGTCATGTTTCTTGCTACCTAGCTTCAATTTTCATTTATTGAAGCTAGCCAACCTAGCCACTTGCACTTGTTGTGCTGTATTAATTTTTTGGGAAGAGCAATTAGCAGGAGTGGACTAAGCAGCTACTGCGTTTGGAATCTAGTTCGATTGGGCTCCAAAGCTGGACACACCTTTGCACAATCAATATTAAAACCTGAATATATATTTGAATAATAATAATTATTATTATGATTATGTAGTTAAAAATTCATTTGTGGCGCAGACTTATGAGTGTGGTGTGTAGAAATTCCGTATTTTATTTAGTAACAGAATTCGCGTTATTATTTTCGATAAAAATATTTTCAATAAAAATAACTGGAAAGTGAGAACAAACCTGACAGTCAACTCCTAATTACAGGATATATTATTTCCCATATAGAGGCACATGTTACATATCAATTGGTTTAATAAAAAAATCATACTGGATTTTACTTCAAAGTTACTCCAGATTCATAACATTTATTTTTACATAAGAATGTGTTTTATA
>JAQFXU010001580.1:0-27554 GCA_034693705.1 Spatulosminthurus flaviceps | reverse complement strand
TTCGATGAGTAAAATTTCGTAAAATTCTGAGCACCCCTTCTAGGCAAAGCTTAAAACCTTCCAATCTCCCCTCGTACCTCACCGATCCTACCTATACGATCCACGAATCGTCTGTGGTTTCAAAACCAAGACTAATTCTTATGCTACCAAAACACCTCGTTATATCAAAATGGACCACGGATATGTTGTTACCACACAATTATAATAATCGCTTTAAAAAAATCCCTCTATCCCTTCAAAAAAAACTCACCTGCAAGTACATTACGTGTATTTCTATTGAAATTTTCTCCCCTCAACAAACTATGTATTAGCTCCATTAGAAATCAAAGGAAAACTCTCGCTGAAATTTCCTTATTAAATCCTATACGTGGATCCTTGCAATTATTATTGATCCAAAAAAAAATAGGGAAGTGTGTTTTTAGAAAAATTATGCAAATACTGTGATTCCTTGTGCAGAAAAATCCATCCCGTACGAAAGAAAGTATCTTCATGAATATATAAGGAATAAGTGCAGCCTTAAAAGTAGAGCTGTCAGATTTCTATTGATAAGAAACCGGTCATAAAAGATGGATGGTAATTTGACTTTCCAAACAAAAATCCTCTTACTTTCCAACTTCCTATATAATTTATTGACTGATCATAGAGTCTGATTCGGCTAGAATTTTTAGTCCAACTACCACGACGACGACGACCACCGAAGAAAATAAGCCTAGTCACAAGGCCACACATTAGCTCACCTTAATTATTACTGACAATCCTCCAACTACCACTCCACCGACGTCCCTTCAACAAACGTCCTATCAATCTCAACAATCTAAAAACAATCAAATGTAATTATCCCTCGCCTCAACTCAACCTCTACACCTCTTCCTACTCATTTAAAAAAGCCAGGTAAATCAACGAGAGAGAAACTTTGTCTACGGAATCTTTTAATTCACAGGACTTTTTTTTCAGGAAGAAATTTTTTTACGTATATAATTAAAAGTTACCGTCACAATATATCACCCAAATGTTCAACATAGGCCAACCCCAATTCCCTCACAGTCATTATTTGCACTTGCTATCATAATAGAAATCACATTCAAATAATTGCACCCACATTCACAACAAACGATTTTTTTTTCAAGTTCAATCCTTCTCTCAATGCATAGCGTTTTGCTTTTTTCGTACGAATCGATACTAAAAATTACCAAGTGATGAGAAATTGTTCAAAGAAGAACTTTTAATGAAACTTTTGAAGGATTTGGATTTTTCAAATAGAAGAGCTAAATCGATTGAGTCAAATCTTTTTTTGTTTTTCAACACTGAGCATAAAACTGGTGGAAGAAAGGTAAAATTTAAGTCTCTACGCCACTGTCCGAGTATTTATTATTGATAATATCACCAAATATATAATAAAGGAGAAAGAGCTTGAAATTTAGTACGTAAAGAAATTTCCCGCGGATTTATTTTCCTATAAATTATCCCTCATTTTTCGAATTTGAATCTTTCTCAGAGCTTCCTGTTAGATAGCAACAGTTGGATTTATTTATTTCCACAGACACTTTTCAGAGATTTTCCAATAGTAAGGAAGAGGGAAATGGTAGGAAATTTTTCATGACAAAAAAAATATATACACATTGACACTGTTCTATGAGAGTTAGTCTGGGAGAGGGACAAGACAAGGAAACTGGAAGAACTGAAAGTCAAAAGTGGGTACGTGAAAAAGGATTTTTACGCTCACTCCGCATAACGTCCCTAAACATGTATGAAGTGACTCATATGTAAATTAAATGGGTACATATTATACTGCTGCTGCTACCAGCTCCTACTACTGCAGATACCATATAAAAGGTAGTAGGTAGTATGTATTGTATAAGCATGGGATTTCCTAAAGACGAACGAAAATGAAATCTATTTTTACGAAGATGGGCCAAGTTTAATTTTAGCTTCCGGATCAACACTCTTTCTCTTTCTCGGTTTCCCTATCACTATATACACTCATCTCCTGCTCATTCAAGTCCTTTTCCTTTCCTTTCGAGTAGTGTACACACACACACAGGACTAGTACAGTCGCTTTATTATTCACAATACAGGAGACGAGCAGGACGGGACTGACACATGGAGAGAAACGTAATTCAATGTACAAACGTAATTACGTACAATGTTATGCATAAATGTGCATATACGTGCAAATACCTTTAAAACCCAGAGTCTTCTCCCTATATCCTACACATATTAATAAAATATAGTCCTTTCTCCTATACCATAGGGGTCCTCTATGGTAGAGCAAGCCCATGAAATATAAAGATGCTGACTACACAGACACACACACACTATACTTTAGGGAATAGTAGGAATTAAGACAAATCTCAAATCCACTCTACTAAATCTTAACTCCTTCACAGGGCTCATGGATCTTCATTGGATGTACATATAACCTGTAGTTGTAGGTTCCTCGGAAAAAAATGACATCTTCATAAGCTTTTTACATATTAAAGAATTATGTGTGTGTGTATATACGCATATGTTTTTGATAGGAAGCTGTGCTCCTATGTATGTACATGCACATAAATTTATGTGAATGTGTGTAAATGTTTTTTTTCTCATTTTTGTTTCGACTATATTGTAGAGATGGAAATTGCAATAGATCTATTCATACTTGACTAGCACTTAAAAGTTAAAGCCATAGCTCTCAAGCCCTACAGATTTTTTGTCAAAAAATTTATTATTGCTCTCTCATGTATACTGAAACTATTATTGGAGTAGCCGTAATACAGAATTTGGTATGTTAGAAGCTTGGAGTGAAAATGTCAAAAAGCTCAACTTTTGCTCTGAACATATATCCGCACCATTATAATTCCCTTGTAATGAACGTTTGTAGGTCCAGATAAAAACAAATTCATTATAAACCTTGTGCAGTCTTACGTGTAATGCTGTAAATAGCACGCACTTTTAAAATGTATACAATTTTGAATATTTTTACACAGACGTGTACGGATATAGCTGAAGTTAAAAAAAATGAGGATTTTTTTTTGGAAAAAATCTTCCCCACTTCGTCTCATCTCATCAAGAGTAACTATCACTCAAGTTTTTTTCCATCAAATTTTTTTCTCCAACTTCCTTTTTCTTCCAACAGTCTTGAAATAATTGACATGTAGAAGTGTGACTTTTCCCACTCAACTTGTAAAAATGCAAGGAAATTGCAATTTTAATCCTTCTTCTATATCTATAGACCAATGAGAATTAAGTTGAGAGGCTGGAGATAATTACATGTACAGTCACGTATAAATATACATATTTACATACAACTGAGATTTAGTTAAAATTGACAAATGATTTCTCCAATCCCGTCTTCCCTTATTTCAATTATTTCATACTATAATTTTAGTCCAAGAGTGATTTTTATCAAAATTAATATTTTCATGACTGGAAATTATTTCAGGTAATTCCTCATTGAGATAATATGGTAATTTAAATAATTGTACTGCTCCTATTTGTTGAGACTAACCACTGAATTTGTAATTGAACTGGCTACATCAACCAGGCAAATGACAAACCACATGGTTGTGATGATCATGTGCTACACAGTACAGTTCTTACCCCTTGTCTGTCATTCTGTTCTTAAATTAACTAATGGTAAGTTGTTGGTGTCGATAAGGTGGAACAGCATTTCCCATGGAATTTATTTCAGTTTCCGTTTTTTTAATTATGAGGCGGGCTCTTGTCAGGGTGCTGAGAGATCTGGTTTTATGCTTATGAAAAACTCTATTCCATATAGTAAGTACCTATAATTTACATATTATGTACATTTAGTACACAAAATTCCCCTGTGCATTCACTTGCATAAGAGAAAAAGAAAATGAGACGCCTCCTACCAAACCTTCCTTTTTTCATTTTAATTCCAAGCCATCTCCTTATGGTAAACGTACACCCCTGAATTTAGGTTAGGAGAAACAAGGGAACGAGATGATCTGGAAATATAGATGGTTCTTTCTATTGATGAATACTTTACATTATCTATCTCTTACTGCCACAATATAGCCTGAGCCAATGGAACAAGATAGACAACACCATCCGGTCTAGCTCTCCTAGACATTTAATCTTTACTTTTCAAGCCTCAAACATACAATAAATAATCAAGCCAATTTTAAAATCAAGGCAAAAGGCAGCATGCCAATTCTTTCAAACTTCTTCTTTCCAAGTGCATATACTATTCGACCGGTGGTAGCATTTGCCATTTTCTTACAAATCTCCCCCCCCCCTCTCTCTCTCTTTTCTCCCCCAACACCCTCACCTCCTATTTCCCTGGTAATAGTATGTGTCAGACCATCAATGTAATTAAATTGTGCAGAAGCCTCAGAGAAAAGTATAACTCATAAAATTAAACAGAGTCAAGGAGGAAGAGCTAAAAAACTTGTCTCCTTTCTCCCTCTCCATGTGTAGTGTGTACAGGATTTCAAATGAGTTCTCGTCAGTGAATGCGAGAAGGGAAGTCCTAGTATTATAAAGGGTAAACCTGGGCTTTGGCAATAGTTCGATTTCATCTTTACATCTTCCTTCAACACTCCTCCTCTACAGATATGTGTACATATAGTATGTATATCTTTATATGCAGGAAATGTAACGTTGCTTCTGATTACAAAGAACTAGCGTTTGAAACATACACAAAACTACAGGGTTATAGGATGACAAGCACAGTAATCATTTAGCAAAGGATAGCATATAACTTGAATACTATTCACCTACACTGTGATAATTATTAAAGGGAACTATGATAAAAGCAGACGCTCCATGTGTTCATAATGATTAGTGCCGCATTAAAGAGAATAGAATCATATGGATCCTTCCACACACATCAATGTACCAATGCATTCGGAAATCCACTATATACTCTGACGTACAGGTAAAATTATTCCAATAGATCCTACAATATATGATCAATGTATGTAGGACAAATAAGAATTTATGGAGACTCAAACGTTGGGACAATAGCACTTGAATACCTTTAGTACAGATCACAAGGTATTAAAGGCTTGTCGTTGTGGGTAAACCTCGTAAACCAACAAGTAAAATTAAATGTATGAAAATAGCAAACGTATTTCACCTTTCCATTTACTTTCATGTGTTCTAAATTTCTTCTTCTTCTTAACAAAAAAAAATCCCTAGAAACTATAACGTCAAAAGTGAGAATAGTCAATTTAAATGTCTACTGCAAGGAAACCAATAGAAAATTAAAGGCTTACTTATACTTATCTATGTTATTGCTTATGGTAAAAATACAACAAGTTCAGACTTTCTAATAGGAAAAACCAGAGGAATTATTGACTACTGTTCTTTTACCGTAAATAAATGTCAAGGTAATTACACATATATTTCCCAAGGAATGAATAACTCATAAATTTAGTCATAAATTAATCAAGTTGAAATTCAAAGGTACTTCAGCTTACAATAGGTACTTACTCTCATTTACCGCCCATAAAATTAAAACCCAAGTCACTCTCTGCATGTAACAAGTGTGAGTAAGATTTTGCCCACATGTTTTTTCCACGTAACAACTAACAACATTGCAAGAATTCTGTTAATCCAATTTACATGAGATGTCATGTTAATTTAACTTGACTCAATTAATGTTTCATTTGCTCCTACTAAAAGAAAAATCAACCAAGTCCAAAAATCTGCATGGCACTGCATTCGTATAGAAAGCCGCCCATAAAACAAAAAAGGCAATTAAAAAACAGCAATACTTAACATAATTAGAATAATTATTACACAGTGCTTTACACTTTCCTCTATAAAAAATAATGTCATTTCTTCAAGTAATAAATAAGATACAAGTTTCAATACAGTTATGTTCCTTTACCTCCCTGACAATGAGCAACCTTAATTAACACAAGTCAAATAAGTTTTACTTTAGTATATAAACATCATAAAAATTCATGTCTCCCTACACCTTATAGGATTTAAACCTGAGATAAGAAAAAAATTGCTACATTCTTCCTCCAACGCAGAAAATCTCATTATACATAGAAACAGTAGATACTACTAGGGCAGTAGCAAAATGACAGGCAGACATAAAAGTAAAACCTGTCGAGCTTCATCCTCCTCTCAACCTTCAAACTATTATGAACCTTATAAGAGCAAGAGCACACCATATAATGTAGCATAAGCTAAAATTCCCCCTCAAACACATCTCTTACCCACACTTATGCACTGCACAGTACTAGACTAGTATAGGGAAATAAAACAGGATAAATTTAATTACAAGTGGATAACACAACAATAAAGCTCAACCCTTAACAGCACATTTATGGGTAACCAAAACCACTACACGTTATAATTGTATGGGCTTGAAAATTTCCTCAAAAATTCAACCTATAAATTTGACATTAGAGAAAGAAAGCATATGATTATCTCCCTTAAATAGATGTAATAAAAGAGGAATACAGTTTACCCTAAAAATATATCCTCATGATTTAATATGAGTACTACGTCACATTCCCTTCAAATTGCTCACTCTTCTTACAAAGTTCAAGACCTCTTCCTTTTGTACAGATACGAAAGGGAAGAGTGGAATAATAACTACCTGCCCACGTGTGAAGTGTGAGGTATTAGCTCAAAAAACACCCTTTAATTATTACCGTTTCCCTTTGTACTCTTCCTTGCTGTCATGGAATAAGTATATTGTCTTTCTTAAATATCTTCACACACAAACTTCAAAACAGACTCGAAAAGATTTTTCCAAACTTGAACTTGAACTGCTTCACAAAATATCTACCGCGCCTTCCAGCACACACTTGAAAGTATACCAACACTGTTCTTATTATTACTTGGAAATATCATTTTGCAATTTATTATACATGAGGAGTATGATTTCATATTTAAAATACATATATACATATAAGTTACATATAAATATGAAGATAGCTAAATACATGGGTATATTTCAAGGTAACGGAGTATTCCAGCAGTGCATGAGAGTTTATAAGTAAGGAAACAGTTGCGTAAATAATTTTATCACCGCATTACCATCTCCCTGAAAAAAAACACTACTTCAAGGTCAGGGTGCTCTTTCAACCAGTACAGAGTAAAAAAAAATACGATTGTATAGCACCATGGTTCAAATGTAGGTAAAAGGGCTGGAGCACAGAGAAGAACTCGTCTTCTAAAAAGCTTAAATAACTCAAGCTTTCCTATATCATTCACAAGTGAGACAACTCACGTGATAATGAACGTTTCATACAAAAGCCTCTTTATTCCTATAGCATTTCCATATCCTTCCAAAGAATCCTTTGCAATTTATAAAAACTTTATTTTTAACTTTGTACTTTTACCTTTACCCTTCCTTTTTAATTACTTATGTAGGAATTGTTAGGGTTGCATTGTTGCGTATATTATTCATGACCAGTCTGATCCTCCTCCACCTCATCCCAAAATTGACTATGAATAGTCAACCAATTAATTTCAATTTTTTTCAAACTTTTAGCATCAGCAAGAAAAATCAAGGCAGTACAAAAATCTCAAAAATTTTGACAGAGTAACTTGAAACAGAATTGTGTCGGTGATGTGCCAAATAAATGGAATATCATTTCCGTAAAGGCAATTCGCCTTAGGCAAATGTAAATTTGATTTTGACAGAGTATAATTTCTTGTGTGTGGATATAATATGAATTAAAATGGTGTGTGTGGATTTTAAATGAGAAAAATAAATAAAGAGCTTCAAGGATTTTTTACACGTTTTTTTATGCTATTCCTTTGCTTGTTACTTAGTGGAGATAATAATTAGCATATGAGATAAATTAATGAGGATATTTATATGAATGTAGTTTTACTCACTGAGAAACTGAGAATCACTCACTTTCCATCCAATGTGACAATGATGGGGTCTGAGAAAGGATATAGCTTCAATTATTATAATAAAAATACACCAATGACATGACAAGGTTGCATCGTGACAAGACAACCGCTTGGCATCTTCTCCCTACGTATACATATTTTATATGTATAAGGAAAACTTATCAGGTGAAAAATATTACTTATTTAATGTGCGAAGTTGAGATCTAAAAAAAGTGTGTGCCTATTCTTTCCATATTAGTTTCTGCATGTCGGAAAGCAATGCAAAATGCAAAGTGAAAATTAAGGACATAAATGTAGCTGAAGTACATTAGTGTAGTAAATTAGCACAAAGGAGAAATGGCATGGCGATTAATTAACTTGACAATAATTTCTCACTCATGATATGACCATTGTGCTCATCTACTTTTCAAATTAATAAGAATGGTCAGACATTACTCACATTTGAGTTAACAAGAGGAAGGTCAGGAGCCAGGGGACACATCACTGGTGTCCATAGCCTGTCCTACCAATTTATTATAATCACTGTAATTATCCTGACAATAATATTCAATTTTCCCTTCCACAACCTAAGACTTATTGATCTTGTGATTAGATATAATGTAATGAATGCTACTTGCGATATCATGTATGTTAGTATAGCTCAAAGCTATCCTCTCATACATTATTATCTCGTATGGGAGAAAAATCTTGGATGACAGCTGGAACAAGCCTGTTATTTTTTTCATCCTCAAGAAAAAAAGTGATCCGCTTGTTTTTCTTATGCAATTCATCCGCAATAATTTCAATTTTCAAAATAGATACACAGGCAGACACATATGATGAGAGATGGGGTCAGGCTAATTCTAAGTCAAATGCATAATAAAAGCTGTCATTAGAATTTATTTTCCTAATGACATGTTGGCTACATTTAAATTCTACACTTTATCCTTCATCAATTTCCTTCACCAACCTCCGCATTCCTCCTCTCAAGAAACAAATCCGAGCGCATCCACATAATCCTATACAGCCCATGGTGGGTATTTATCATACAAGAGCTTGAGTCAATAACTATAGAGGAAATAAATAAGTTCCATATTTGTATTCTCAATGATTACATTTTTTTTAAATTCGGCAGATTTGGAAAAAAAATGAGAAAAAACCTGTTACTCAGCAGGTACAAATTCAATTACACATCCTCCAATCCCGAGTCATCTCCCGCACCCATAAATGTATATTGAAGGAATAAAGTCATCAAAACTTTTTATAAATCAATGAGCTTAAATTCCTGAACGGAGTTAAGTAATAAAAATGAGGTATCCAAATTATTATCATTAAAGAATAAGCCAATAAAGTGTGTGCGCATTTGTAAACAAAGAAGAAAGGAGCAGACGGAGTGGCAGGTGATGTTCCTCATGTATTGAAAATCAAAGGAAAGCCGCCTGTCATTCCACCCTCATTGTTATACACTACCTCAAAACCAAAGTGACTGGGTCAAAGCTGCTCCATGTCTTGTCAAATTAATCACAGAGGATTCAACACCTGGCGGAATACTTTGTATGAAAATATCTACAACATACGTGAGAGTAATCAAGAATAAAATCACATTGAAAAATTACAACGAATCTTCTTCTTGTGTAATTTTTACAAATATTTGTATTCCACATCAAATGAAATTTAATACTCACTTCAGCTCGGAATTATTATTGGCAAATCTTTTACATAGAAAAAGCCAACTTTTGCCCTTAGACATGGTCCTTGTAATTAAATACATTGGAAAACAAACATTTAAAGTAGAGCTTTATACACTTTTACTATCGAGGTAACAGGGTAGAGCTTTGTAAAAAGACACTGCCCACCCCTCCCTCAAAGAAGAAACAATCTATATTTTAGTACATTTTTTGTTCTCTTGTACCGTACGAAACAATAAATATTTATCGCATGATCAGTTATAAAATTTTGCATCTTCTTTCAACTCTCTCATCATCCTCTCATCAACTCTGTCTGGGGTATACATGAACAAAGAGGCAGAGCACATGTTGTCAATCATATACATTTTCTACGTGTATTTGCACATTTCCAGTTTTAAGTTACCACACGCTCCCACATCTCCTCCAGAGTTTATAGTTACAGAGTTACATCTACTATGTAGATACCTTATTTATTTTCCCTTTAGTTTCTTTCTACCCGTGACTTTACAGGTCTGCACACTCCTCGCTCGTGCTACGATCTGTGAAATGGAATTTCACTACTTGTTTTATCATCTCAAATGAACAGGCACAACATTGTATGGACGTGTACAGAAAACTCTACTCTTACTTTACATTGCATTCCCTTCCATTGACATACCAACAAAATAATGTATGCTTAGATTTTTTGAAAATACAATTTTTTTTCATATCATACCATATCAGATTACTCACGGGAAAAGTAACACAAGCTGACCAGAACGATTTGGAACAAGTGAGTATACATACAAAGTTACTTCCCTACACTACTTTGTGCCAAAGAAACAGGCTCCACCAGTGTAATGCTCTGCTATAGTAGCTTTTCTTGGTGACATAAAAAAAATTGTGACAACCATACAAGAGCTTTTTGTAATTTGTAGTAGGCACACAACTTCATAACAAGAGAAGACAGTGCCAAAAAAATAGTCAAAATCAAAAATCGATATTTATACGAAAAATGTCATCCCAAATCCTGTACATTTTCAATCAACCACCTTCGTATTCATTTACAGGCAATTTATCTATCCTTATTATGAGAATTATCATCCCACGTCGGTGTCTCTACGTTTCCAAATGGAACAAAAACAAAAAATATTGATTCAAATCAATGGAAACTATAGTGGAGCTATACTTGTGGCAAATTGTGAGGATTTTAGGTAGATGAGAATTTAATAATAATAATAAAATTATTCCTTGGAAAAATCCATACTTTTTTCTGCTCCACTCTGATGAAATGATCCTCTTCACTTTCCAAACAGGCCTATAACCATGAGACATTGTATAGAGAGTACATTATAGGGGATACTACTACTATAGAAGCCTCATAAAATCCGAAGGTGATGTTTGTATCTTGTAAAACTACCTCATCTACTCTATACTACTACTGTTAGATCAGATTCCCAATTACCTCACATTTATAAATATGCCTTCATTTCAAACTTGCTAACGCGAATTCCAAAACGCACCCTTTCACTTTTGGCATCCTCCTATCCCCGTCCTTAATTGAATGGTACTATCGTTGAAGTATCTATTTCAACAACTTGGACAACTTGTGAAAACACAAATTTCTCACATAACAACTTCATCATTAAATTTTCCTTAATTAAAAGACCTACTGAATCCAAGATTAAAAAATTGGCCAAGGCTTGTTACGTCTCACTTTTCAAGATTTACAACCCTGGAGTTTTACATGAGTAAGGAAGTAGCAATTACATGGAAAATTTTAAAACCAGCAGTGATAACTTTAAATTTTCAAAAATATATAACTACACTTTCTTTTCTACTAGGTTCTTTATTACTATGGTGGTCGCCGCAATGCTTCCTAAATGCCATCTAGAGTTCGTCGTCCCTCTTCTCATGCTTTTATAACTTGCAAAAAAAAAGAGAACTACTTTTTCTTGGTTCTTGGAGCAACTGAAGGAATCTCTTGAGACGCTTAGAAAAAGTGTACAATAGAGTAATTATTTACCAACTAACCCATAGACAGTAATTAAGTATAGCTGACTCAAAATCCATGTAAATTTTCTCTAAGATTTATTAGTATTCTTGACCTTATAGTAAAAGTACATGGAAATTTAAAAGCTCAGTCAGGAGATAATTTCCTACCTCAATAATATCTTGAGACAAGTTAAACATTTTCTAAGTTAGGACTTGTGAAGGCCAGACAAAGTCATAAAGTTTCCATAAACTCAAATTGATGATGATTTCATCTTGGTCATTAGCATGCGGAAAGACACGCCACTGCATTTTCTACAGGCTCAGTGAAAATATTGATGATGCACTTGTCCTACTTCAATATTATCTCTTCCTCAGATACACTTGCATACATAAACAAATAGACATTCTTTCTAAATGCTAAAAAATAATAAAGTTTCCCTGGGCATAAAACTCTTAAATTACAAAATACACTTCAACTCTGTACTATATAGAGAGATGGCTTTTATAATAATGTATGTAGATATTTAAAGCTGAGGAACCAGACGAGACCAGAACCGTTAAAGGTGATTCAAATGTAACATGAAAAATATTTTCTTCCCCATGAATCAATCGTCAAGCCTCATTGCTAAGAAGATAAGCGTGTGAAAAAAGGGATAAGGCCTCCGCATCTCATCCCATAATTGTATACATAGAGTCACAAAGTCTAAAAAAAATGTGTATATTGGAAACCACGACATAAACTCTTCCTTTAGGTTTTTCTTCCTCCAGCGCTGAAGCGCCTCCAAACCCTTTTTATGCTCAAGAAAAATTCTCTACAGTGAATTCACTTCATACCAGGACATACCACACATTTATACTATGTGCAATATCATGTAAGAAAATAATTCAGGGCAGTATTTACATTATGTTACTAAAACAGTATATTTAAAATTAATTATTTAATTTACTACTCCAGAAATTACGGATGTGTGTATTCTGTGAAGTACAATCTCAAGCGAAATCATAGGGGTGCAATAGTCATTCAAAGAAGCTTTCTAAGCAGTAAGTACTACAATAATGACATACCAGACAAAAATTTAAATACGTGTACAAAACCCTACTCAAATTTATTGACAAATGCTTAACAAAAATTTGGAAAATAAAATAGACAGACAAAAATAATAAAAAGCCACAAGAAGCAAAGAATCCATTAGAGGTATAAGAAAAAACAAACTAAAAATCTAATCTTTCGAACGCAAATATTAGTACCCAACCTGTGTTGTAAGGGCGAGAGTTGCGTGATTTAGATGCAACCTGAGGTTGCGGTTCAGAAAAGTAAGTGTTGCCGAGTAAGTCATCAAGTTCAGCAATAATTTCCCCAAGCAAAGAACCTCTGTTACTAGTAGAATCACCCATCACCATTCCTTCCTTTTGAGCTAATACTGTGCTATTACCCCTTGATGTACGCCCGTCCTTGTAAGCTTTGTACCCTCCACCACAAGTACAGCACCCTTCAATACAGTCGGAGTAAAGTAAATGTTTACAAACCAAAAAATTAAAAATTAAAATTAAATAATCATAGAAAATTATACAGCCCATGACTCACTCAAAATAACTTGAATAAAAACTCCAATCAGCTTCACAGTCACAAATATAGAGAAAATTCCAACGTTGAAAAAAAGTTATTTGAGTCGAAAAAAATGTATTCTTACAGAAAGAAGCGCAAATTAAAATAACTGCATTTATCTTATAAATATCTTCCAGTTTAAAGCACTGAACAATAATTAATTTCACATTTATTAATTCCATAAAAATTCGTCCATGAATTTTAAAGTTAAGCTGCGGATTTCCCCATAGCGTGCGCATATGTTACACATATTTTTGTTATTAGAGAGTACAAGGAAAGAAGCACAAGTGTTAATGAATTTTGTAGGTGATAAAAAATAACTAAAAATCAATTATCTCTTACTTTTAGATTCAGAATCGTACTCCTCTTCCTCCTTCTTTACTTCTGATTGATCTTGTTCTGGTGATTCCTGAGGTTCTTGAATAGGCTCATCCACGCTTCTTTCATTAAATTCCACAGCTTTTTTCTTGGAAGAATTTTTCCCACTTTTTCCACTACTACTTCCTCCGCCGCCGCTATGACTAGGAGATTTATTCTTCTTCTTCGTCCCACCACTACCACCACTGCTGTTATTACTACTACCGTCTGGAAGGGAATATTTATTCTGTGAATCCACACCAGTTGGATGAGTTACAGCTGACTTTTCAGGAGGACTGGATGTATTTGTAAGGTTTGAGTTGGAAGAGCTACTAGGTCCAATATTTGGAGTGGATTTCTTTTTGGTAACCACAGAACTAGCACCCGCCGATTCCAAATCACCAGTTGTACTGGCACTGTTGCCTGAAATAAAAAAAAATATACTTTTTAGACACATACGAGAGAGAGAGAGAAACAGAAAATTATATGTAGGTTAGCAACACCTATGAGATACACCCTTTTTGTAGGAAATAATTAGAGAAAATCACCTCAATCCTATTTTTATGGGTAATGATCAATGTACGACCTAGAGTATGAGCAAAGCTACACATAAAAAATGCCTTGGTTATATCGTCCCATTAAAAAAAAATTTAATCCAAATAAATTGTATAGAGAAGAGGGAGAGCAAACAAAAAAAACAGAGCTGCTCATTTTTACCTGTCACTTCACCCTACTGCTTTTCCCTCCTCCACCAATCTACATAATATATGCATTTCCATTGATATTTACCCCACACCAAATCAAATGTCATGGGTTCCACCAATGTTCCAACTTAAAACAAATATGACAATCACCTTGTACTCATCATGTATAGAGTGGGACACTGTTGGAGATAGAAAGAGAGAGAGAGAACATTAATGAGCACGGTCACAGAGACACACTCAAAGAATTGATGATACCAAGCGAATCATAATGCCATGTAGACAAAGCAACGAACCAAACCTAAATCGTTAAATCCGTTCACTAAATCAAATCAACTTTAAATCCTTAACTCAGTGGACCGTTGAGTAGTTCCAAAACTCCCATTCTCAAATAAATATAGATAATATTGGGGAGAGAGAGAGAGAGAGAGAGGAAGGAGGACTGAACCCCACATGCCAATCGTCGCTTCATTCCTATACTACACAAACTATAGTACAACAACAACTAATAAACTTGAGTGTAATCGATTCAATGAAACTTAACTACCCTCAGCATTACATTACCTATACGGATGCTGGATGTCAGACGCAGAGCAATATATACACCATCATCCCATCATCGTCTGTCACTTGAAATAATTAGCTAGCTTTCTTTCCACTCTCGTAACCATCCCAAAACATAGATTAAATTCCCTATTTCCTACACAAGATACGAAACCCCAATGACACGTTTTCCATGTATATGTAAATATATATTTTACTCCTAAAATACCTTGAACATTTGAACATTTCACATTTCCCCTTTTTTCTATACAAACATACATGCGTACATTACGTTACATATGTAAAGGCACATTAAATTACACAAGCTCAAAATAAATTTAGGCATCTGTAAAAATCTACTGCTCTCGTGAGTGAGCTCATGACTGGGACCTGTACATTTCTATGTGAAGCTATGTCAAATTTGTATGTATTATAGCTTAGCGGGTAAATGATGATCTGGAACTTTCAAAATCCTCCTACAACAATTACCTAGTGACAATGGAATTGAGGATGGGCATCACGTGGCTCAATTTCATTACTTATGTATCCATTGCATTCCAACTCACTATAACCACTAGGGAGAATAGTTACAAAGTGGGACGGATTTGAATTAATACTATTTTTCTAGATTTACATTACGTACACGTAGCTATGTATGACAATAATAATTATTATTATTTTCCTCCAACGGAAATACGGACTTATTAAAGGAAATCGCTCTTCCAATCCCAACTCAATAAATACTTTCCAAAGTTTCAAACTCTGTCATCACATAGGATTTGAGGTGGGCCTTTTAATTCAAAGGCTTTTATATTGTATCAATGAATATCAGTATCATACACTAAGAATCCTATTATATATTTATATGGGCACCAGAAATTAAAAATCACATGTATCCCTACATACAAAGTCAAAATAAGGGAAATTTCCACAATAATGGATGTATACAAATACATTTTACAAATACATTTTACAAATACATTTTACAAATACAATAAATAGGAATTGTGTATGTAGCGCTTCATAAATACAAGTACTATTTAGATAACATGAGGAATGTCCAGGGAAAAGAGCAAACCCATAAAGGTAATGTGGGTACTATTGCCTGAAACCAATGCAAATGATTGGTATTATTTCATTGACAATTCTCTCGAGTTCTCAATACTAGAGAGAGGCATGGATGAGGGCAAGTGTGACTCCTGCTGTTGACACAACACGTGCTGGTATTGTCACAAGAGTGAGGTAACTACAGAACATTTGTTACAAGCACTACTATTTTCTGCCCTATACTCAATGTAATAACATTATTTTCTTTCTATAGAGTTACTCCTATTTTTTCCTCCTCTCCTTACACTCCGACAATTTTCCCCATATATTTTCATTCAAAAGAGCAAACAAACACTGGAGGTGGAGTGGATTACCATACTAAAGCACAATATATGTACACGTAAAGGAACCAATGGCTAAATGCATACATGCATTTAATGTATCTTAAAGCGAGGAAAGACAGAGAGAGAGGAAAAAACGTTGTAAACCTATCCATCCGAGAAACACTGACTAACATTTTTATATTCATATCTCATATTTACAAAGAGACAGCCTGACTCCCCCTTCTCCATCTCCGAGATATTTCCTTGTCATGTATCTTTTCAAGAGAGAGAGAGATTTTAACATGGGCACACTCCTGTAGGCTTTTATTCTATAGTGTCTCTATAATTTACTATACTTACTATCAAGAAGCTAATTATATTTAATAAGCGTGTCTGTATATAATTACATATAGGGAGTGATAGAGTAGACTTGAAAGCTACTCCAAACTTTTGTGAATAAGAAAAAGTAGAAGAAGGGCTGTGAGAGCGTGGAGAATGTAAACGTGTGGTTTTATCTCTTAACCGGGTATCAGTGTTATTTGTATATGTGTGTGTGTGGTGCGAACTGTGAGTTCCTAATACTTGAGGCTTGTTATGTCTATGTCATGTCAAACAAAATTATCCCCTCCTTTCTCCTACACTATATAAGTCCATAGTACCTGAAGGAAAAATACAGTTTAAGGTTTGGTCTTCTTCAATTTCTATACCTACCCTCACTACAATCCGACTATTACTGCTGTTACTCCTGCTATAAATCAAGCCATCACTTCCACATTTTTAGTCTATATAAAAAAAGGAACAATCTTTACTATCATGGTTGTACATATAAATAAAAAAGAGGGCTGAATATTAGGAAATATATAGGAAGCTTGTCACACTGACTAAAACTACTACACACCACGTCATTGTATGACAGTTGCACTTTGAACTCCTCAAATATGACAATGTTACGTTGTCAGGTTGACTCCTCATGGCAACTTGTCTAAAGATCGATCGACGATTGTAGTAACTTTATGTGATAAGCAAAGTACATTTAAGTAGCATTTGAAAGGAAGAGCAGCTCTTCTCTGACTCCCTCTCCGTATGTGCATAACAGTTGATCGAGCAACTGCCATCAGTCATGTGTGTGGATAGGGTTTGGTTTTGATTTTTCTCTTTTCAAATCCACATCACCATCAACATCAACATCATCCTCTTCAAAATCCAACAATAATTTTTCCCCCTCAAAAGTCAATGCGTATACACTTTAGCAAAGCATTACATTGTCATTATGAGACAGAGCCAAGTAATTTGAAACGGGAAGTTTCATCTAATCCAATATCAACCCCTCCACCACCACAACAACAACAACAACAACTCCTACCCAAGTTTCTACACTTTTTCTCTCATTGCCTTTTATACACACTAATTTCTACATACTAAATACACATATAACATTGCTACACATATAAAAGGAACGTGTGTATGTGACAAACTTATCGGGGAAATCGTATATGTAAATTTTCAAATTTGAATTCCACCTTTACATTACTCTATGTCCTACTTGCTAATATCTAATTATGGGTATACATCTTCCTATACAACAGGTAGCACCAATTAAATTGTTCTGGATTCATGGTTGTAAATTGTAAATTGAAAAGGCGTCGATGCGAAAGCGCAGGGGATGGGAAAAAGTCATAGTAAATTATATATATAGCTATGAATAGACATAATGTACTTGATATAGGAACGGTTGGAAATAAATTTATTGCAATGTGCAAAACCCAACCAAGTCAAATTTTATTAGTAAATGTTATAGAGGATCAAAGAGCTTAATAGGAATGGAGCTCTCCAAAGTAATTTCCTCGTCTCATTAAATTTCCCCAACGACCATGGTATTAAATGTATAAAAGGGGAAAAAACAAAAAAGAGAAGTTTCGAGGACCAATTTCCAACTCCCAGTATCTCAATTTAAATTTTTGCACATTTTTTTATTAACTCATATAAAATGCAAAATACTCTGCTCCGTTCAGTCCGTTCTGCTTGATAATAGTGACAGGTTGCTTCTGTACAGCACTATGCTACACACTATAGATTTTTGAAGCCCACCCTTGAACACAATAAGGTACTGGATTTTCTCATAAATTGCACCTGACTCCCCCGCATAATTATATAGATAGGCTTTTAGTAAATATATATGTATGCATAGTACGTGCTCCCACATCACTAACAACATTACAAATGTAACAATAATTACGCCTGGTCATGTGAGGTCTGCGTTGCCTGGCTATGGAAGGAAGAGGGGATGACACACATAATCAAAATCATTTTTGCTTAAATTCAATTAGTCACGGAATGTATGCATAACAAACGAGACTTCCATCCTTCCTAAGATACTCAATGCTTTTAATACACAGAACTAACCTTGAAACATTAATTCCTTCAATTAGCTCATCCCAATGAATTATTTCGTGTATACTTCCGTAAGCTTTTTAATTTAAAGGAAGCTGTAAATAAATATAAATAATTATGCAACCACTCAACTTTGCCTTTTCTCCGATACTGTGTTAGCAAAGAATAGAAATTATTATTTGGGGACCCCAAGGATGATCCTATGCTGCAAACATTTGCTCAACCGTTAAAACCGCCGGTCAGCAAAATCCTAATAGTAAAATATATGACACTTTGCAATTTTTTTCGTTTTTGATTCGTGAGATTTATAGAGTAAGTCTCAATTTTTTGGAGCTACTTAAAAACCAATGTTATATTGAAATTCTTCTGTAGTCTTGGAATGTACACGAACGTATGAGAGTCTAAAGGTTCAAAATGAGTATGAACTTATAATTACCTCTTCGCTCGAATCTATAGCCAAAAACGGGATCTATCTCACACAAAAAGTCATCTAGACACGTTGACAATATAAATGTATCAAAATAATGATTCAATGATAATCCAACCTACATCTGTCATTCTGGGTCGGTGTCTCTACTAAAAAGCCAGTTTTTATAGCCATGCGAAGAGATGAACCAAAGTTAAGTTATCAAGAGTGAACGAAGATACCCTTCGTATTTGGACATCAATTCCTTTTAATATATACGGTTCAAGTCTCCCTCATAATAAGCTCCTTCTTCACCAAAACTCTTTAAACCTGAATCTTGAGTAAACATCCAAAGTCTCTGTAGGCACTCATTCACACGTATACACAAGTTTACACTTAATGAATGGGCGTTGTATAATTTCTTCTCCTTCCACTAAAAACTCACACAAGTCTTGGTCACCGACACTTTTAACACAACTCTCACAATATTAAAAAACATTAGAATTTTTTTTATTTCAACCGCGTAAAATCTAAAAAGGAATTAAAACTAAAATTCCATGCAAAGCTCTTCTATACTTGACTGCACTGGCTAAAAACTTTATTCTTCTCCTCTACAGACCAATTCTACAGCAGCCGAAAACGTTTGATTTTTGACTTTTTCCCTTACCATCTGAGCTATACCACAAGATCCAGAAACTTTTTCATGAGTTTGTCATTAGTGAGCCGTCTTCCTTGAAAAAATCCGATTTCCTTATTCAGCTCTTACCCCTTTTTTGAATTTTCCCCACCATACCATATAAATGTAATTAAATAACTACATCTCCATAAATTAAAAATTAAATTGAACATCAAATTAAATATTAGCCTCCAAAGACTTTTATTACATTGGGGTGGAAGCAACAAGAGCTGGAACACACAATTCCTTACAAATATCACTTAAAACATAAGAAATCACTAAAATCCCTTACTTTTGAACCAGCTTAAAGCAAACCAGAGGGTGTTGAGTTCCACAACAAAACCATTACAATAATTATTTGATGCACCAAAAAATTCAAAAGTTTTCAAAACATACAAGAAATAAAATGATAGGAGCCTTAAAAATCAAGTTCACACTCCCCAACACACAATACTTGAAATAAACTTCTTCCAGGCACAGTTGTTCTTTAAAAACGAGTTGATTTCCGCTCCAGCAAATTTTTTCGTACACGTCAAGGGAATTTTGTATGAGTGAGTCGGCACATTTAAAAAAAATATATCAAGGAAAAAAAAATATACAGATGAAGATATTATAACTATATTATTAAATAAGTTCACTGCACTCCCATGCAGTTTTTTTTTCTAGTGTGTGAATTCCATACGCTACTGCTCAAAACAAAGTTAAAATCAGGAGTAAATGTCAGTTTCCACTCTGCCCCACACTACTATATGCATACGAATGGGAAAAGGAGCTATTCCACTTAAATGGAGGACAGTGAGTGTGTGTGTGTGTGGAGGGAAATGCAAATAAATCTTCCCACCTCAATTCCCTCGTTTTTCTAATTAAAACTCCAATGCAATTAAATGAATTCCAAACAAAAACTCCTCCCCTTCAAAATCTTATATTAGAAACTAAAGGCTGACTGTCTTATACATATGAATATGTATATAGCTGTAATAACTATAATGTGCCTTATCAATCTCAAAAAAGTAATCATTTGGAGGGATATAATAGGCATAATTCAACAACCATGCTCTTTATTTTCCTATGCTTGAGCAATAACGAACAACCTACAGTTCCCATAGAATTATCTATACTCGTATATAGACTGGCTACGCCTTACCTTAAAACGTGTAATGTAAATAAGAGCCACGTTATTTAATGTCACATGTAAATCGTATGCATAAGCATATAGGTAAGTCACTGCAAATATAATTTAAATTTTACAGGAGAACGAAGCAAGGACGACTATAATCCCTCACCCATACAATCTCATCTTCGTCCAAGTCCTCATAATAGAAGACATTAGATGAGTATCTATGAAAACGAGCGGGATTTTATCCTAAAAATATCAAGATCATTCAGTCCAACTATTTTTTCTTGTATTTATTTATTTATTTTATTCATAAGAGAAGAAAATAATCCTTTAAAAAACGTTACAACAAACTAATTATTTTAATTGTTGCCCCATTGTCTTTGCCAAATTCAATTATTTTTATTATTCAAATAGGAAAAAGGAAAGGGACGGAATGGATTTAGCTATATTTTAATTCGTCTGAATTATTAAACTGGTTGCAATTTCCATTGTCTTTTTCCACTAGTATTATTATTATCTCCCAATAAATTGCATAATACTAATACCGTTTACAATTTTTTCTCTCATGACAAAAAGTAAGAAATGACATGTTATCAATGCAGAAAGGAATGACTTCATCCTATGCATATTTCTGTTTCCAAACCTTATGGGTGAGTCCAGTTTCCGTTGGGGTAAGGATTTGTGTGTAATAATTATATTGTGGAAGGAACAACAATAGGAAAAACAATTATTACCATTATATTTATAATACACATGAGATTCCTTTTGGAACCATGGGCTGATTCATTTGAAGAAAAATGTAATTTAAAATTGAGGTTCGTTCAATTTTTAAGGTAGCAATAGTGGCTGGCTACTCCTGTGGAAGCATTTTGTTCAGGGATATGTCGTAATATAAAATAATTTAATTATTAGCATTATTATCTAAGTCAGTTATAAAATCATCCATGCATGGGAAGTCACAAGTCCTATTGCTTCACTGGTACTATCAAGACCTACGTGATGTATTTGTCCTTACTGTTGTGTTTTTCTATATTTTTAATTAATATGTATAATCCTCCTTGGTAATGGTAAAAAAGCCACGGTCTAGATATTTTAATCAGAAACGTACGTAGTAGCTACTATGTACTTCTTCTGAATATTTTCCTTTTTACAGATTGCATGTAAAGTTTTTCCATGTATGTTTTTATATTACATTACTTTGAATTACCATGCATGTGCAAATTAAATGGAAAGACAGAGCCTAAACTGAGTAAGACTTGTAATTATTAGAGCTAATTTATTATGGAGCAGGATAATTCTCAAAGGTTTTTTTCTCTTTCTATTCGCAAGAATTTTTGGGGAAGTCCCAAGAACACAATAGACTTTATTGTGTAAGCACTATACGTATATAATAACTAATAAAAAAAGCGTGATGTGGAATATCCGTCGTTAAAGGTCATGTGTACGCATTTCATGGTTAAAGAAAGCAGACACTCATGGGATTTATTTTCTCCAAGTAAATTTCAACCCGTAGGAATATCCATTATACTTTGATTGTGCTTGATTTAGTTTATGCTCTAATCATTCCATAAGAACCCATGTATAGTTGTGGTAAGCTGCGTCTTCTATTACAATAACATTAACATGACCTGTTTCATAAAATGGAGCGGCTGGAGCGCAGCGGAAGAGCAAAACCTTTCAGAAGTTTTTATGACTTGCGAATATATGAATCATCTCTATTTTTTCTGTTGAGAAAGTTCCTAGCAGAATTAAATTTTCCTTAAGTGATATTCTTTACTATGACCATATTTATTCAACAGTTTCGCTGTTCTCAAATTATTTGAATCCCTCAACCATAAACAGGCTATGGTAGGAAAATTGTAGTTGCATATTCATTTTTAATTAAATATAAGCTACGCGGGCAGGAAAGATTCAAAATCTCAAGCATTTGGCTAGTCCATAAAAACGCATTACAAGTACAACAACAAAATTCCTACTTCTCAGCTACAACATAGATATAATCGAAATGAAACTGGAGAATGTGACAAACAGTTTAAAACCGTTTTTGGTGTATTTCTACAATTATAAATATTATTCAGTTTATTACTGCAGTAGTTAATCAATTAGATCAATCCTAGAGCAATTAATTTTCCCGGGGTATTTATACATCTATAATATAGGAGAATACGGAACTGACAGTTAGAGTGCGTGGGAAATAACTATGTAGGCCTTAGGAAAATTTTCATCCCCTGCTGCTTGTACATGCTGGGCGAAAAAAAGTTAAATAAAACTCCCAAGTTATTACAACCTGAATGTTATGGACAGGATGGAATTTATCATTGTTTGGGCTTGGTGAGGGCCATCCACAAAAATCAGCCGTATTAAATGTCAATCACATCCAGGCACGTGCTTTCTCTCTCTTGTACAAAACTACTACAAACATGCGTATCTTCAAATTCAGGCCGGCTCAAAAGAGACAGGAGGGGGAGCTTTCATTTTAAAAGTCACGGTACGGTACAGGGAAAACTATTATTTCCATGATTTACTATATACCTATACATCACACTCTTTGGAACATGCTCTCTCACAACTTTTGGAAATGTTAGATATTCAAATGAATTTAAACTTTTCCTCTGCCTGCATAGATATATGTAGATACGTTTCAAGAATGAGCAGTCAGAAAAAAGGGCGAAAAAGGTTAAAAGGGTAGGAATTAAAAAGTCAAACTTTACTCCTCCGCCCCCACCGTGACAATTTATTTTCCTCTGTCATCGTTATCATATACACAAAGAAAAAAAACCTTGACAAAACAATTTCTCAGTTTGAACTTTATAATACTAAAATAAAATTCAAAGGTAAAAATTCCTCCAATTTACAAAAACAAACCTGCTCCAAATTCCTCAACCACCACTACAAATTGTAATTATCACATTGCAAATTTACAGTCAATGAACATATGTTTTGCAAGGGATGAATTATAGCCTCGTTCAAGTGACAATAAAATCAAAATATTTTTCAAATCTTTGGAATTTTAAAGACAAGAGTACAATAACTATACGGTAAACTGTGTACTAAAATTCCAATGAATATTTCATTGCACTACGGAAGATAAGTTTTAAAAGAGCAATAAATCAAAGATGCATTATTGTAATTTATAAACCAATGACTTTGCATTTTGCAGTCTTAGTGCATCTTCTATGTAAAAACGCTTAAAAAACAAAGTACATAGCAAAGTTTTCATTCATGACAATGCAAAAGAAATCCTATATTTACATGCACATATTCATGTCAAACCCACGGAGATGTTTCCCATACATATGTGTAGCCACATATATACCAAAATCCTTTCAAAGTTTCAAAACTCTTCTCTTCAACCATCAACTGTTTACATGGATTTATACAGACAAAAAACTCTTCACTGAGTTCATTGGCACAAAAGGTTCTCCCATTTGACCAACGACGGATGAAACATAGGACAGAGACAATTATTTGGTCAAAGTTGGGTTATAAGTTTAAAATGCAAAATCTCATTTCAATTTTCAACCCTCAACCATATATATATTCTTATTTGCCTTAATCATCAATTTAGATTCCCTGAAAGAAAAACCCTATGCCACAAAATTACATTGCCTATAAAGATAATTACTTGGAAACAAATTCAAGTCCAAATCCCACCTTCATTTCACCATTCCTTCAAAGCTTGAGCATGACAGCAGTAAATACACACTACAATACGATATAATGTATGCATAGAATTTAACCACAAACCTAGAACCAAAATCCTCATAAAAATATTATTTACACTTTTATGTCCCAACTATAATAAATACAGTGGACTTTCATACAGAAAACGCAATAATTTCTGCTCATGATCCAAGTTCCATCTCAGGACTAACCCCTTGAGGAAGTATGTATCATTCAAAAGACATAATTTCACAAGTCACCAACACAAAAGTCTCTACTCTTTTCCCACATGTTTTCTTTCATTCATTCCTTTATATTTTACACTTGAGAAAAATATAGTAAATGTTTTTTTTCCATATGAAATGTTTTTACAAAAGGAACAAAGTACCCAAAAATGACCATTACTTTTCCTTACATTGAATATTATGTCCTGATTGCCAGTCAGTGGCTTTACCAGATCCTTAGAAAAGTCATCCTATTGTATGCATACACAACAACTACGAACCGGCTCTTGATATGGAAAGAATTGGATAAGTTCTTGCCTGCTGAGAGATTAAACTTAATTTTTTTTTCTTTTCACAAAGAAATCTTCTGGTCAGGGTAGGTGCACAAGAATAATAGCGTATACACTACAAGAGCCTTATTTGTGACGGAACATAATGTTACCAATGATGTAACATTTTTTTAAGGAGAAAGTATCAACTACACTATTTACATATGGCAAAGCCCTATAAGCCTATATAGTTTCATTATCAAAATAAATCATTCTTGTTAAATACTCCACATCTATCCTTTATCTGCTGTACGTACGAGCATTATTGTTAATGTTCTTGTTGCTGTTCAACCATAATTGTGTCACTCACATGACAATATCCTTCTTAACGACAGTGTCACGCAATGTTAATTAAATAAAAGAATGTGTCAAGCCATTTTGGATCTCACAACACACACACGTTATGTAGAATATGAGCAAAATAATAATTTTTAAGGATTTTTTTAACATTACAAAAGGTGTATGTTTTTTTTGCACCCAAACAGAAAAATGCATTTTCCCAACTCATAATAGTAATCTACTATACTTTACAACATATGGAGTCTACGTAGAAGCATAAGGCCTTATACGTACATTGTTGAATGGACAGAAATACAAAAGCATTTGGCCTCGTTCGTGAACTTACAAAACAAAGCACAAGGAGGAAATGTAACGCTCGTAATCATATAGCCAGTAGAAGTAAATAATGGGTGTAAGTGTAAAGAGCCAAGAGTAACGCAGATTTTTCCTTGAAAGTAAAAGTTGAGTTGTAACAAAAAGTAACAATAATGATAATGCACATGCACTGTCCTTACAATATAATAACTTAGAAAATGTTATATTTTTATACATCACGTAATTTTATCTGTGCATCAAGAACTCTACACACTCCGCATTGGCTCTGCTGAGCAAATCCAAAACAACAACATTATTATTAATTATATTAGATAGTAATCCAATACTTATCCCATACAATGATAATCTCGAACGTTGAAATCGTAAGAAAAAGTTCAAATCCTATCTTCAGATTTACATCTAAATCAATTACCATGATTTCTCATATGCAACTTTTTCATGAATCTCATAATCGTAGCTGTCAATGCAAGGCGGAAACGCAGGGACTGTAACTTCATACATAAAACTCTACCATATCTTTTAAAACACTTACAAGCACATACCATACGATATCACATACCTTAAGTAGATTTAATCCGAGAGCATATGTGGACTTTGAGAAGAAAAAAATGTCAAAATAAAACTGTTCATATAATGTTTTTATTATCTGTCCAACCTGGGTGGATCCACATCCCCATCAAGATAACATGGAAAACATTTACTTGAGAATGACAGCCAAGAGTCATCAAGTTCTACGTTGATATTTCATGTTTACCATTTTTAACCCAATGAGCACACATCCCATGAGATTTTTTTTACTTTTGACAGAAGGTAAACAATGTGGGATTTATTTTTCTTTTCTTCTTTTTACTCTACACCAAATTAATGTTTCATTTCTCGCTCCTTGTTCTCACGTAAAGTAAAACCACAATTTCCTTGAAAAATTTCCCCTTCATAAAATCATAGAAATATCGTATGGAGCTACAGCCGAAGGCATATCCCTATTAAACTTGAAATTGCCTTCAAAATTTTGCTAAAATCTTACTTACAAACCTCTTGGCTATAGAAATAAAGTCAACTTATTTGGAAACTTTGATCATATAGCCTCAACCCATGTAACTTCTCTTAAGGTGCGCGTAAATTCCATTATGAGAAACGACGAATGGGAACAAATCTATAAGAACGGGATGACAAAACTTGAAAGGGGCAAGCAAATACAGTAGTGTCAAGTATATACATACATGCTGGATTCATAGAGCAAATTACTGTAGGATAATCACAATAATAAATGTCAACCTCTCCACAAGAGAGGACCCCAGGGAATCCAAATCCAGGGTTGTAACAAAACATTTCCTCCTCACAATAACACACCTATGCATAATACACCTACGTAATATATTGGAATCTCCATTCCCATTTATCTTTGTTTCCATCTCCCCCAACTCATAATATTAGTTGGGATGAATTCACACTTGTATTTTATTGTAAGTACTGTAAAAGTCAAAATTATTTCAATATCCAGTGTACAGGTTTACAAGAAAAAAATTTGGGAAGAAAAAAAGTGATACACACACCTGAGAAAAATATATATCAACTTGGTAATCATTCAACCTCAACACCTACACATGAAAACTGTTCTCTCGAGAGATCAACTTCCTCCACCGCGGAGATTCCTTGTCTCATACTTTCAAACTCGCCAAAATGAATTTCACTCACAACTATCATCCCCGACAGATTTGGTTTGAGCATATACAAGAAAAGAAAAAATACATTATTACAGTATCAACCAGCCTTATATTCTTATCGTATAGCGGTCCACATATATTCTTCATATGTACAGTATGAATTGCCATCCTATCAAATGGCACTCCCACATAAACCCTGTACATTCATATCCTTTTTCAACTTAAGAGAGATTAGAGCATGTTCTTAATTGAATTTACATACTAAAAGTGTAGGTATATCTACACAAGATAATATATCTAATTTAATAGCTGGTTTCAGTTTCAGACCCAGTTCAATCATTAGACAGTTAGCGCAACTTTTTACGTATCTCACGTATAAAACTTATAGCACTTATAGAACGTATAGATGAAAATT
>JAQFXU010001579.1:0-27555 GCA_034693705.1 Spatulosminthurus flaviceps | reverse complement strand
TTAGTAAAACACGGATTTATGTTCCCAAAAATAGAATTTTTTCTACTATGTAAACATGGTTGGTAACATTATTTTTTTAAAAATTCTGCGTTGCCGAAATAAGAATCCTTTTAGTCAACCTATTTTGTTGTCCGCCATTTTTTGGCGCCATTTTTTTGGCCGCCATTTTGTCGGCTATCTTGACACCCCCTACTCGAAAATACGTTCCTACGCCTCTGCTGCATCTTCCAATTTATTGTAAATAATTGAGGGGATTTACTAGGGTGTTACTTAGGTATTTCCAAGAACTGGTATAAATTCTTAATAGAATTGAAGGCGATAAAAGGGGTGGGAATTTGTAAGGAACAGTTTGACCATGACCTTAACATGCTTCAATTGTTCCATCTTCATACACAAATATATATTATCTCAGAAAGTTTGACCCCTCACATGACCCCAGTCAAAGCTTTAAAATGTCAATGGATACTACCTAATGGAGCATGTAACCAATCAGAAACATTGGAAAAATATTTTTTCGCGACTGTAATGTCAATATCAATAGACTGGTTTTCTCCCAACAAAGTGTGTCCCTTTCATCCTTATTACCTCCAAGTTGTACTCAATGCGTTAAGCTCAGTCTCGTGTAAACGAATGTAATTTATCTTGTAAATACACCAGTCTAGACTGTAGACACGTCCATTAACATTTCCTCAAAATTGACATATTACATGGTAGATGAAATGATAATTCTGCTGTCTGCATAACGGGAGAATATCATCATAGATGAGAAAAAGCAACTTTAGGTGTTCCGTTGACTTTTGAAAGTTGCACTCACTTTCGGCATTTCTAAGACCTTCCAGTTCATTTACTCGTGGTATTTTGAGCAGTAGACGCCAGTCTTAAAAGCCATGTGAAAAGTTTTCTCTTCGCACAAAAAGGCTTGCTTCTCATATAGTACTACTGTTATTCAATAAGTATAGCTTACTGGAAAAGTGGAGATGACACAAATAAAAATTTATTGCCTTTTTGGGGAAACAGTGTTATTATTACTAGGCCAGACAAATTGCTACCACGTCTGTGAGCAATGTCAATAGTCATCAACAGGACCACTCCAGACCAGAACAATAATAACAATTATAATATATGAAAAAGAGCTCGACATTGCCTAATGAAATACAATCAAATTAATTTATAAGGCCTCCTTTCTTTCAGATAATTATTGCGTAAATAATAGACGCATTTGACCGAGATCAAGGGCAATAGTTTGTTTGTAAAATCTTCCATCACAAATACATTGATCAGTGTGTTTATTCAAATCCATTCTAAATGAACATCACTTATGTAACAGTCACAGTCACTTATGTAATTTCCGCCACTGATTTCCACAACATTCCAGATGCTTTCATATCCCCCATGCGAATGATGCTTAGAAATTTTAAACAAAATTTTAAACAGCGTAAAAAATTAGTTTTTAAAATATAATAGTTGTACTAATGCTGAATACATTATGCTTGATGCATCTATAGCTATTTATTAAGGAGACATTATTTGTTTTTTCATAGGATGTAAGTCTATGCTTCTAATTCCTACATAGACTAACCGAAACATTAGATTATTGATGGAGCAAAAAATGGAAAAAATTGACGTTCTTTATGAAAGTTGACTTGGTACAAGCAGTCTAAATATAAGAATTAAAATGATTCAACCTCTAAAAGAAATGACTTTGTATAGCGTATAGTTGTGACCTAATGACTTAAAAACCTTCTATAAAAGTGTCTATGCCTAATTAAATTTTAATTTAACGTACAAAACGTTTATAAATAATTATCTGGATGTATCAGCTGGAAAGAAAAGGGAGGATGCTAAAAAATAATTGTTTTTTTTATCACAGCGCATCAAAACCAGCCGCTGTCATATATAAATGAGAGAACTTGTTTTAATCAGGCACTCTAAAATGATGGTGACGAAGCCCGGAAAGCAAAAACGAGTATCTTTATTTCGCAAAAGAATGAAGAAAGGGAATCAAGTTGCAATTTCATTTGTGTAGGTAAAAGAAGGAAGCATAGTTCTAAAAAACTAGAACATCCCAACGAGAAAATAGACGCAAGGTGATATGGAACAACATGAAAAAGCATTAAAATACGCTTCTCACCAAATTATTAATTTTTATGGCAACCACTTCTCTACAGCCCGGTTAATCTTGTTCTTGTGGGGAACGGACAGGGAACATTATTCTTGGTTTAACTTGCTGTAGACAAACATATGTATGTAGATAGATCCTGTCACATACATATATATCTTACGCATTGGGGAAATTTCCCTTCTCACGTAAAAATGTTAAATAACATTTCCTCCTTCCCTCTATTCTTCCAGACTCTGTAATAACTCCAGTCTGTAAACTCGACAGAATGCAGGAATACGTAGGTAGGTATACATTGCACCCAGGAGTAAAAGGAGTAATATATGTAAGTAATACATATGAGTAATATACATAATATATGTAAGGAGAACGAGAAGGGATATAGGAAAGCCAGTCGGAAGAATAATATCGTTATTTTGAGCATGGATGAACTTTCCAGGAGAAATCTTACAAAAAGCTTGATAGCCTTGCTATAGTTTTATATGTGAGAGGCGTGGTTGTTTCAATCTTAGCAATTCGGTATATCACTTGCAGGTCTGGAGACGGGATGCGTCCGACGAGGCCCACATGATTTGATCTAGGAAATGTGCCTACAGTGTTTTTAGCAGGAGCCGAAACCGCTGGCTATGTACAACATTGAGTATCCTACTAAGAGAGTTTTACGTTGTCAAGTACCATGTTGTATCGCAGGAAGAATAGGAACCCTCTTTACTAGTACTATCAACTATGGTTTCCGAATGCAGAGAGAGAGAGAGAGAGAAATGGAGAACTACCGCTTCCACAGTATTTGAGCCTATATAGTACGAGATCTACTTCTTTCTCTCTCTTCTGCGGAACTCTCTTATATAAGGATGATAGAGTGAATTGTAGCTACTATTTTAGGCATTTTAACTTGCCTATAAATGGATATCTTATATCAAGTCCTCCTTATAAACTCCTAACTTTACCATCAAGAGTATACACCAGGGAAATGAAGGCAAGGGAAGGAAGCTTGTTTTGGTCACAGGAGGAAAGGATATAAGGGAAGATGATCCAGCAAAGTGTACTGCATAGAGTAGCAGTGGAAGAGAGCAGTTTTGTTGCTCCTCACCAATTTTTTCCTCTTGTAGAAAAAGAGTATCATCGTCGTCATCACTTTTTCCTTCTTTGCTTCTAGGCTCTGCCCATTTCAAGCCCATAATTTCCCAAGCTCTCTGTCCAAGAGTAGCATCTCAACTTGAACTGTGCTAAAGACCCTTGTGTGTATCTCTCTCTCCTACACAGTTGATACTACAAACTCTCATAGTATACACGCGGGTGAACGTCCGTTTCCTCTTACGTGAGCACTCTTCTCAATAAGTCTTGTAATAAAAAAAATAAACTACAATAATACAAGTTACACTACTTATCAACAACAACTTACTACTTAAATACGTACGCTGGAAATCTGATCATTCAACGGCAGAGGAGCATTCAAGAGCAGAGGCTCTCATTCTCAAGTGGTAGTCGTGCGGAGGATTGAGAACGAAGGGGAAGAAGAAGAAGGAGCGAGTGTAATTGTAGTCTTCATAACTTAATTGACCAGCACTTCATCAGCTTCAATTTAGGTATTTGATTTATGTAGGTGCCTAGTTTTTGTCCAGGCTCAACTTTGTCCAGTTCATTTCCTTCCATCAATTATTATTGTAAATAGTATCATCTCTACAATAAGTGACTCCACTTTAAAGCTCCTGCTCTGTGTGTGAGAGAAAATTGTCACAGATTGCAGTCACGAGGGAACCACACTCAACTTTGTAGGGATCAGCAATCACACTTTTTCCATTTATCACTGTTTAATCATAACCAATACTTTAATATGTACTAACATGTAAAAGTACCATTGGTTCAATTATTAATTTTTTTTCTATGCGGAACCCACTTTTCACTTAATAAGAAGAGTCATAGGTTTCAAAAGAGACCTTTGGAAAAAACATACTCATTTATCTTAATTTACATGGCCTAGTTAATTTTGCCCCTGAGACTGGTCCTAACTTTATTAATACTCGCGCGACACTCGCAAGCACAAGTGTACATAGTTACAGATAAGCTAGAACGAATCTTTCTCTAGTTGCAGTAACTTGCTGCTGGTGAAAGCCACTCTAGCGTTTACATCATCCTAAAAATAGTGATTATTTTGTTTATTGTAACTTTTTGCACATAACGGCCGTGCCTCCGTTGTTCAATTCAATCAAATTTGTCAGTGTTTGGAATTTTTTGAGTTGCTAAATTGTAGCTACTAAAATCTTTAATTTCCAGGTGACGCTCATTACCTTTCACCATAAGCCTTTGAATCTCAGCGTTTTCACAACCAAAGTACAAAACTTGATACTTTACTACCATTACATCAGGAACTTAAAGGAGTTCAATATTACTTCCAGAAGCAGGCATAATAGCAACTTCTCCAGCATCATCATCAGCAGCATTTATAAAAGCAGAAATTCACAATGAAACTTGTTATTCTCGCCTTCCTTCTCGCTGTCTCTTGTGCTCTCATAAGTGCCAAAGCTCTCAGCGAAGGATCTGAAACAGAAAATGAGGAAACTCAAGCGATGGATTTACTCAAGCGTATCACTCGGCAAGCTACCAAACGTAAGTTTTTGTCAGTTCACAAAAAGTTTTAATGCTGAAGAAGACACTTTTCCGAGGTGGATGGCAGAGATGTACAAAAGCATTTGCAGGACATTTGGACTAAGTTTATTGTTTTGCCCCAAACGTATCCCAGCATGTGTTGTGTAGTTGGCTTTCTGGACACTCAAGTACAACATGAGTATATACTTGCTGTGTTATGTACAAGAAAGTAGTTGTGACAAATGATTTATTTTTAACTTTACAAATAAAAAAACATTTGAGATTTGAGACTGAAAAGAGTGGCGATTTTACTACTTGCACACTGGTTGCAGTTTCAGATTGAACTGTTCGATGTAATTATGAATTTACACCAGTGAGAAACTTGGGTCATTAGCTTATATAGCTTCAGACAGTTTTGTAGATGAAATTATTTGCAACAAAATATGAGTTGATTTTTTCCCGTAAATGCAAATGAATAGATTTTATTCATGAGAAACTGTTGGTTTTGATTACACAGCATCATGCAAATACCAAAAAGGACCTTGGTCAGCTTGCGACCCACAAACCAAGAAACGGACGAGAACATTTTCACTTAAAAAAGGTCCCAAGAGTGACTGCGAAGAAGTCAAAATTCTCAGCAAAGATTGCAAAGGGAAACGTAAGAAAAGCTATATAATACTTTCGTAGTCGATAATAAGTATAATAAACTGTATATTTAAATATACTGGAATAGCAAATATAGCTACTAGCTACATAATATTATTACTGGAGGTAGATGGTATGATTGCAGTTGAAGATGTGTTTGTTGGAGAGGTATTTTAGAGGAGCAATTAAATTCACACAAACCGTGTCCTGAAATACTGAATAAAGTTGAATATTTTAATGAAAACTTATCAAAGTGGTACTAAACTATTTCCTGATGTATGTATTTAGGTCAGAAGCAGAAAAACAACTCTAAAAATCGGGATCGTCAACGGCAGAATAAGAAGAATGAAAAGTCTCGGAATAAACAAGCTTGAATTTCGGGATTTAACGCCACGTCTGATTTAACACGCATTGCAGTACATGTGCAGCAGCTCAATCTCAATGATAAATTATTCCAAGAGAAAAGATCAATATGAGCGTACAAATAAATGATATCAAATTTTTTGAACACACGCAAACAAACAAAAATAAAGAGAGGATACTCATACTCGGAAGTTTGTAAAACCATTTCCGATTTGTGTAAATTGTAGAGATGCTTTCTCTGTTTCTTCCTCTCTTGTTCTCCTGAATGTAAAGCGCAAACGATGTTGTCTTAAGATATTATTTGTTAATACAATAATAACTGACAATTATTATTATAATATTATAATATATATGATACTCTTGAAACTTGATCTTGTTTTTTGGATTAGTTTTTTTGATTTTATGACAATTACTATATTGCTGGTTCCACGTTGAATAATTATATAATAATACACAAATTTTCTAGCAGCTATTACAGATAGTCTACTGATATAACTATGAATGATATTTATTCCTACGACATAAGTAATATTGATATAATATCTAATCCTCTCAACATTTAAAATTCATATTATTATTACCTTTACAATATAATATTGAATCGAAATAGACATGTTCATCAAGTTTCTTATGGTTTGGATAACATTTACGACAAGAATTACAATAATAATACACTGTAGTAATAGTATTAACAATAATAATTATAATTAATCAAGCAATATTGTAAATAATAATGAAAATTTTAAGATGATATAGCATTTCAATCCAACAGTTCTTTGAATCATCCTAAGATTTCACTTCCAGATCCAGATGTTACATCTATTTTAATACGATTAGGATCCGACTTGCTCAGATCAAAGCCATTCCGAGAGGCTGACGAGGTGGTTGCGAAACTGCTGCTGTGATGTGATGGAGAATTATATGGCACATGAATTCTAACAGTTTCACCACTAGGAATGTTTAGAGAGAGAGGAGGACTTGGACTTGACATATAATTTTCTATGGGAATGTTCACAGGGGAAGGGGAACTAGAACTTGCTCTACTATTCTCACGACCATAAACAGTGGGATTGGTATTAGCAGGACTTAAGCTTCTCCTAGGTTGATTCTCTGGCACAGTCATAGGAAGTCGGGGACTTACACTTGGCCTATAAGTTTCATGCACAGCTACAGAATCTCGAGGACTAGGAGTTCGGCTAGTTGGGTTATTCCCATCTATGGACCTGTTAGAACGTGAACTGGGTCTAGCATTCTCGGGAATACTGGCAGGTAGGGGTGAACGCGTAATCGGTGTATACTTTTCTACAACATCAACAGGCTGAGGAGAACGTGTTTGCAATCTACTACTCTCTAAAACATCGACAGACTGTGGTGACTGTGTCCTTGGCCGACTATTTTCTAGCACATCAGCAGGAGGCGTAGGGGACTGCGCCCTTTGCCGACTATTCTCTAGCACATCGACAGATTGGGTGATTTTAGTAGGACTTGGGCATGAGTCTGAATTATTTTCCACGACACTACCAGCGGGAGGAAGCGAAATCGGACTGGGTTCTTGCTTCGTATTTTCATTGTTATCCACAGGTTTCTTGGGACCCCCAGTTGGCCTACTGCTCTTGTGATGATTATTTACAGCTGGCAACAGGTTATCAATCACACCGAAAGGTTTTTTAACTAACTCGTCATCACCAGGCTCCCCAGCTGTGTCCAATTTTTTTCGATGTAACTCTTCAGAGTACTTATTGATTAATGTGATGGCTGTATCCGTATCACAGTCAAAATTTTGTGGGAGTTTTGATTGTATATAAGTTAAAATATCATCCATATTTTTCTTCGCCAGGAGTTGCTTACTGTGTATCTTGAGAATCGCATATGCTCCGCAAATGAGAACCTTTTCCCCGTCTAATAAATAAATATCCCATAACCGCAATGCTAGTTCGTAGGGAACACGATCTAGAAAACACTGAAAAAACCACTTAAGCGTGTACAATCCTGAGTCCACACCGTGTTTATCGAAATGTTTCTTAAGTTTGGGCAGCATTATAGACAATATTTTGTCATGGTGTGATTGAAAGCGAACTAATTTAGGGAAACCAGCTATAAAGAATCCTGAAAAAACAAACATACATCCTTCAAAATTTTTAATCTCAACGCCAACGAAGGTTATTATTCTATAGTCAAAATAACTAGAAGAGTTCCGGAAACGGCTTTCTTACCATGCATAGCATATTTATGATTTGTCATTAGCTGAGTGAGAGCCCAAAATGCGTCTTCTTCAGTCAAATACAACAAAAGAAGAGCTGCGATTTGAGACATTCCTTGACAGTAACCCACTTCCGAATTGTAGACTGAGTAAGCACACAGAATTTTGAACAAAGCCTGCTGCGTGATCCCGTACCTCTCACGAAAATTACGATGATCTCGATAGGTTCTATTTACATCCAAATCGATTTGCCTTATATCAGGTGAATGTTTCCGGGCTAGCTGGTACATTTCCTGAAGAAAATCAAAACATATGTTTCACTACTTTGCCATCACATTATAATACTACGTAATGGAACAAGGAATCTGTATAGCCTCCAAATGCGTTGAAGCAACTTCCATTTGAAAGCCAGCATTAGCTGGTAAGTTACAGTTCTCGATTCAAAAAATTGCGCATGTAAACATAACAGCATATGTGTCCCGTTTTTGGGGGATTAATGGTAGGATCGAGAGGAACAATACCGTCGTTGTTCGAAAATTTCAGGATTGATCCTAGTCTTCCGAAGACTATTATAGATGACATTATTGTAGCAGTTATACGTCGATCGTATCGAACAATATTTAATCACTTATATGGTTAAACTCTTAAACTGATAAACAGCTAATTATAATTTTTTAAAGTGTTAACGTTATACTGTGTCTTAAGGGCAAATACTGAAACAGTATCAGTGAAATAAATATATTTCTTTCTCTCTACTAGATAATTCAGCAAAACTAGTATAACAGAAAAATCCAGGCGTCATACAATAACCTGAGTAATCAAACTTTTCGATTTTAAAACTACCTCATATTTCCCTTTTTGCTGATCCTTCAATGCTTGCAATTCCAACAATTTCGCCCAGGCTTCTCCACGAAGTTTGTTCGGAATACCTTTAAAGGTACGCTTTCTTAACTTCTCGCCATTTTTGTACTTGTCCCATGCTTTGAACATTTTAAGCCATTTATCCACCCGCTCCAATTCCGTATTCTTCCTCTTGATTTCATCTGGATTGGATTTAATAGGTAGTCGAGTATCACTGCAATGAATTCAAACAAAACATTCAACGTTAAACAATAAACAACATATCTACAATTCAGAGGATAAAACTGTAAACAGAACTTGGCAAAACGTCATAATCGATGACTCATTCAAAAATAATTTGCATTACTAATAATCCACAAAGAACAACATCTCCAATCTGCCAACTATTTCGAAACAAATTTCAACAGACCCACCCTCACTCAAAACCAACTACTAATTATCCAACAAACTTCAAATGTCCCAAAACCACTTTACTCCTCTCCAACTGTCAAAATATAATCCGCACCCCGCACCTACTCCAATACAATTTCCAACAAACTACATACATACATACAATGCCCCAATCAAATTTCCTCGATTAAAATTTCGAACTTATATCCCATCATATCCCGCATTTACTTTCAACGAAACTCAACTAACCATTAAAGTTGAAAAAATTTCAACCACGCCACCACAACATTTAGCAAACAATTTTAACCCTTCATTCATTCACGGATTCTTTATCAATAACTCCTCGCATCAAATATGCCCAACCCAGATCCAGAGGTTAAATCAACCAGCAAAATCCTCATAAAAAATCAATCACCAACCAACTCCTTCCAAACAAATTTACAACTACCATCTCAATCTCAGTACCAAAATATCCGCATCAGTCATTAAAAATTAATATCATTCAGCAGTGAACCCTCAACTTCCACGATTTTTTTACCACCGCTGCTATGCTACACGAAGCCATCAACATAATCAAAAAAACTGCATCCCCCCTCAACCACCATTAAAACCAAGAACAACAGAAAAATCAAGAAGCAACGTTAATACTTGTAACGAGGAAATATTTAAAAATCCTTCCAGACTCTCCAACTAACCCACACAACACAACACATCCCACCGCACATACTTAAGTCCCACAAATTAAAATCTATCAACATTCCATAAAATTTTTGGCACATACTGAATGAAACCGTAGTAGTCAGTGGCATGGTAGATCTCATAGGTTGGATCTTCCCACGGGTCAATCTGAGCTCCCTTCTCACGCCCTTTGTCATACTTAGCAATAATTCCGAGCCTCTCCTCTTCAGCCTTGTCAATCCACTCATCTTCAGTCTCAACCATAATATCACAAAAATATTTTTATTTTTAAATTTCCCTACACCACTTTCGTCACCCCTTTCGGCATACTGGAACTATATAATAATTCTTCAACTTATACACAGGTTCAAGGTTGCGTAGTGCTGAACAAACCAATGTCTTCTTTCATTTTCCAGTGTGACTAAAATCTTCCATGTAGTCTGCAACAACAAACTCTCTCGGGAGGAGGATATATATTTATTAGATCCTTGTGACTACAAATTTATACAGTGTTTCCAATTCCTCTATATTATATGTATATATATATATATATCTTCAAATATATAGTTGTGTAGCTCTATACACACGCAGCACAACACACATTAAACCCACGCAGGTGAATAAATTAGTTTTAAATGTCGGTCACTCTCTTTAAGTCCGGCAAGAATAAGAGTGAGAGTGGTGTAGAACCTGATGACTCTGATGACAAGTTCCTCCGAGCGCTTCGACAAGCAAATTTTACTACCAAAATTATCCCTGTTGTAGATTTCGAGTTTTGTAGTCTGGACATTTTGTGGCGGGAGCTTCAACACCATCAACACTATGAGGGTAATGTGGCTGCTCCATACTTTCTTTCACTGATCCTCAAACACACACACACATATATACACACACACACACATACACTAAAACTCTCTCTCTTCTGTACACGATTATTAAGAGTTACGGTCTATTCGCTCTGCTGTAGTTGTATATAACAGTAGACTTAGAATGTAACTGACCGAGTAGAAAAAAAAGTACTCAATGCTCACTGACTGGTTCTTGCACACACTGCACTGCACTTGTGACTGTATATAGAGTAGATAGTAGATAGAATTCTGTGCTATATATCATGAACGTATATATTTATCTATGTATTTTATATGTGTATGACAGGATTAACATTTTAGTATATTACTATATATTCTGTATATTATATATAAAGTCACTTGACTCTGACTCTTCCGATAGCTCAAAGGCCTTATTATTATTTTAGTTTTTGCTCTGCAGAATTATATCAAAGTGACTGTATAATAATGGAGAATATACGGTAGTTAAACTTGTGTAGCTGTTAAAAATATACTTATGCAATCTTCAACAATATTTATTTCAGTAGAAGAAACATTTATATTGCTGTTCCTCCTGCTACTGTGTTTGTATACAGAGATTCTTACACGGATGAACACCCCTTTACTTTGGCTCACATTACATCCTGTGAATGTGGATGTATATGAGAAATATACGCTCCCTTTTAGTCACAACATAATATGCTATGTATGTATATATGGTCTCTGGTTATAGAGATGTCAGTTTCCCCCTAGGTTAAAAATCAGTCTTGTTTTAAATATAATTAAGAAATAGAAACGGGGCAATAGTTATCATTGTTTTTTCTACGTAAGTAAGTATAGTTGAATCTAATGAGTGTAACTATAAAGGATGAGGTGAAAGAAAAAATCTGGCCTCAATAGTTTTTAGGGGGGTTCTCAAGAGGGGTAGGGAGGTAGTTTTTTAAAGTTTTTTTTGAAGAGCTATTTTGGAATTGGGAGAGTTTTGAGAGGAATAGCTGTTAGATGGGATGGGTGTGATGAGAGGAGGGTATTTTTGATGGATGGTGAAGGGAGGATGAGTGTTTCTAAATTTTTTTAATTATTTTTATCTCACATGTAAGAATATTAATTATTAGTGATTGTGTGGCGGAAGAAAATAATGGAGGTTTTTTCCCGCAGAGCCCCAGTAACCACAAGAGGGTGTTTAATTGTTGTTAGGAAGAGTAATAAATATTTTTAATAATTATTTTGCAGGCAATTCAGATAGGATATATTGATCACTGTATATATTGGTTGGAGTTGTGTACGAGTAGTAGTAAAAGTGGTTAATAAATGCGTGCACGTGTGGGAAAACAAGGATAATTTCAATTGATGACAGCAAAGGCTGGGTTATGGTATGGTTTTAAAAACGCCTTTTTTAATCCTTCGTGACGATTAGCAGTTTTTTCTGCAGTTTAAAGTATAACACTCATACACTAACTCTCTAAAAACGAATTGAGAGCTTAAAGGCTTCTTGTATATTTGTAGGGGTGTTGATCGTTTGTTCGTAATAATGTGTACTTAGAAATGGACAGGAAGAGCGAGGAGAATGATTTTTGCATGTCACTCTCTGCGTGTAGTGAGCATTTAATTTCAATTATTATTATATCGTTGGTGTTCATACACAGAAAAGGAGAGGTGGGGGCGGGGAGAGAGGTTAGCAATGTCATAATTAAAACGAACTCAAACTTTCCGATACATATTATTTTGTTATTTGTATTATAAATTGTATAGTTCACTCAAAAACTTATTGTTAGTGAGTATTAAGACGTCAGGAAAAGTTTTTTTTCGTTTGAAGATTCTATGTATATATAATTAGTAGGATTATTATTCCGTGAAACTCACATGGTAGAGGAAATATAATATTTGTGCAGATGTAAGTGACTGTGTCATGAATAAAGGCAGAGTGTATGTGGGAAAGCAGCACTTTAATTTTAACACTGACGGGAAAACTTGTTGGAATAAATTAAATGTATTTTCTATTAAAAACTATTTCGAGGGTGTACATTCCAAATAACTGTTGAACGAAAGGGAGAAAGACTGGGAGGTTTCTGACTGAACTTGTACTCAGTATATAGTTATATTACGTACGATTGAGTTGGTATAATGTGACTACTTAACATTCCTGGGTTTTAAAGTATTGCCGTCGAATTCACATTCTGTTGTTAGTGTATGATTTTCTTTTTCAGCGTGCTGAGTATATATTTGTGCATAAATGTTTGGGAATAATTTCCTCTGTATTTATTTACCCTCGAGAGCTATATGCCTTTGAATTTTATTATACGCACTGGGATACGTGTATACCTGGATGGTGTTTACTTGTAGGAGTAGAATACATTATAAACTATATAGGTATTTATGTGTACGAGGAATGTGAGAACCCGAGTGGTGGGTTGCATAAAAATGTAAAATTCTACACAAGTATACGGGGACTTTATAGGAATAGGGCGTAATTTCTAGAGTAACAGTTATTGTTAGTTGACTTTTAGAGTGGAGGAGCATTTACTTGTACTCGCATGCTTTGGAAATAATAATAATTACTGCAGAGATCCTTAGCACTTTTCCTATATGGGAACTTAAATCAGTACTACAGGTCTTAATTGTAGGGTGTATGTGCTTTCATTGAAAGAGCGTGTAAGGAGAGGGAATCTTCAGAGAAGAAAAGACTGCTTTCATATACTTAGGTTTGTTTAGATGAATTTAATTAGAGGCTAAAAAAATTGTGCGGTAAAATAAGCTTTATCATTCTACTTAAAGCCAAGGCGTTACATATATAATTATGAATGCAAGTTTTTTTCTTCCAAGGATTAAAGCTAACAATGAGACGTTGGAGTTTAAAAATCCAATAAATTTTGTCAGAATTTTGTATGCCATCAAAATATTTTGGGGACGACCGTGCCACGCTTTATTAATGAGGTGTCGTGAAATGAAAAAAGCATGAATTTTCAAGATGAATAAGTAGATTTAAAGTTATTGTTATGTCATTGTTCAAGTCTACCTACGCTGGTGTGTGCTAAAAGGATATCATATTGCCTTGAATGATATGGGGACATGCGTTGAAAGGAAATACCTGTATTGAAAATTGACCTGGTTGCTAAGTACACTGTCATAATGACATATCATTAAAAAATGTAGACACCGGGGGAGATACTCCTGTAAGACTTCCGTACTAGAAACGCAGGTATCCGGAATAGGAAATAACAGTTCATTTCTTTTAGAATGATGAAACCTCAAAGTTGTTCCTTCACACTTGGCTAGTATTGTGAATAATAATATAAGCACACGACGAGAACAAACAAATAAGTCCTGTTCACATTTCTGTTGAACCTTTTCTTCTCTTTGCTGCTCTTTCCATATTGTATTCAATTGTAAATGCAAAGGAATGCTTACAAATGTGTATAGAAAAATTTGACAGAATTTTGAGGTGCAGCTTTAGCGTACCTAGCAAGATTAAGATTCAGTTTGTCCGTATTTCTGCTAATCCCTGTACGATATAACTCGAGAAGGCGATTTGTCCAATGTGACAAAATTTGGTAGAACCGCTCCTTGAGATCATCTCTAGATTAAATTTAAAAAATTGCCGAAACTATATTTGTAGTTCGGAAATGTCTAATTTCCCCTATAGCTTTTGGACGGATCGACCGAGATTAATAAAATTTTGATAGTATTGCATTTCAGAACATTCTATAATAAAGTTTTTGAAATTTTGAAAATCTTTTGGATCAGTTATTAGAAGAATTTGAAAATATTTGCCCAACACGGGCAATGCAAATTGCATCTTGGTAAAATGAGTATAGCTAAGGCCGCACCTGCGTGAAAGCTTTAAACGATCGCGCAGCGAAGATTTTTTTATACACGTTACTGACAATTAGTACCCATACAAAAGCTAGCTTGTCAAGTTGTAAAGATAATTATAAATTTCAATCTTGAGTTAGTTAAACTACTCTCTTTTCAATTCAAATGCAAGCCGTGACGTGAATCTTTTCCTCCCCATATTTTATTTTGTTGAAAAGTTGGCATTTGCATAAAGGATTGGTATGTACGAGGGGGTACGTTTCAAGAATTAGTTGTACTCATTTTTTGTCAAAATCTTTATGCATGTGCCGAGAGCCATATCTAGAAATATTTAATGTCTGATTGTTACATGCACAGGTCTTATTTTTACAAGTCCAAGATGTGTTCAAAGTTTGAAGAAAGCCTTGTCTTGTGATACGGAATTACAATGGGAACGAGATCTCAAAGGATTTTGGATTGAGAAGCGTATGTTTTGTGTGGGTCCATCGACGGTTTCCGAGGTTGTAAACCTTTTTTCCCACAACTCTTCAAAGAAAGATAAAGTTTTTGTTAGCGAGCTAGGCAATTCGGCTTCCTTAGGTCAGACAATTATTCGAGGTATGACTGAAAACACCAACCATTTTTATTACGTTTACCTTCTTAATTTTTTGTGAGATATTACAATGTTGGATGCAATTTGGAAATGAGCAACTGTAAAAATAACTGCATCTCGCATTCAATCGTTCATGGATTTCAGGCACTAAACGTGCTGGTAAAAATAAGTCATGGGATTTTCTTTGCAAATTTCCAATTTAGAATCGCTTCATCAATCAATTACGTTGCCATTGTTGTATCCATGTGGGAATTTAAAGACCGACACTTTGGGTTCCCTTCTGACTGAGAACAGTATTCCGTTTAAAACGCTGGTGGTGTACCAAACCGTAAAAAGTGACGAACTTGAGAGAAACCCAAAGGCTGGTGCTTCCTCCCTAACTGCCTCAACTGATAAGGTGAATCACAGCTTCTGTTGTTTTTGTATACTCTCTTCTGCCTTCCCCAATATTTTTGGCCACCAGATAAATTTTTTGGATACGGCTACCGCAATCCACGTCAATGGTGAAATGCTTGTAGAAATGGTATAGTGACCAATTTCAAGCACTAATCATGTATAACTAATCTGCGGCTTACAATGTATTGTACACTTGTACTTCAAATTAAAGTCCACTGGAATATTAGCTAATAGGAATTCTTCAAAATATTGGCCATTAATTGTAATAAGTCAATACCCGTGGATTATGCAGCTCTGTGACAATATGCATCAGCACCATATTGGGTGGTAAAAACCGCTGCATACCATTAAGTGTTTGCAGAGCTTATTTTAATAGTCCTTGGAAAGGCGATAATGATAGCCAGGTAGAACACATGAAAATATTTTAGGAGCTAGACTAAACTGTACATACTTGCACAACGGAAGCACTAAATGAAGTACATATAACGACTAAAATCCATTTTATGGCTGCTTTCATTGACGTTTTGTGCTTTGGTAAATACATGCGGGACCATTTTTTCGTCTAGAACTATAATAAGTACGTTGTATTTAAGTAAGTTCTTATGATCATGATTTTATCCCTACAGGGATGACTTACTAAATTGTGTAAGGTTTCAGTATTTAGTGTATATCGCATGAGAGCTTTCCAATGTCAAATGGACTTTTACTTGAGACTTTAGCGATAATCTTTTATTATTATAATTCTTCAAGGATCAGAATCAGTGCAAAAAAGGAAATGCTACAACGTTGTAATCTATAGTAAGCAGTAATTTACATACTACACATTGCAACCAGAAGTGCAGCAGGGCGCTAATCTAGATTAACAATAATAATTATTACTTTGCACTTTCTACATATAGAATACCTGCGACTGGGAAACATACTTAAGTACTGCAGATTTTTGTGTATAAAAACCTGACCCACTTGCGGGTTTCGTGCATTGCTCTATCTGTATAGTAGCGAATGTGGGCACCTACAATGTGAGCCAGTGTGGAACAGGAACGAGATGAAATAACATTGAGTTATAGTTGTATTGAGACACAAAAATGCCAAAGAAAGCGTGGATTTGTCAATACAATGTGTCTTAAGGTTTCATTGTAGTAATTATTGTGGTTACTCAAAGAACTGAGTCCAATTTAGCCACTTAGGTTGGTGTCCTCTTGTCGTTTCAACCCAACAACTCATGAATTTTGATTGTCGTCTCATGAATTACAAATTTTAGAAATTGCTTGACAGATTTCTTAATGATACTTGAAGACCCAATTACTTGAAATTTCCATATAATTTTTCTTACTATCATTTACTTGGCAGGAGACAAATATCTACGTATTTTTTAGTCCTTCTGGAGTCTCGTTCGCTATGCCTCTTCTCAGCGATTTGGAGCATGTGAAGGTATGTAAAGTACTGGTATTTTGACTTTTGACCTGTACCTATTCATTGTTATAGTATGTATTATTTTAATAATATATTTTCTGTCTGTATTTGTCTCTACGGTAATGAACTTCGGCCTTTAGTAAAATGTTCAATCCAATTGACAATATTGTCAGTTGAGATAACCCAAAGAAGTATCGGAGTATGTAGTTTGAAAGCTCGTCTATAGGAAATTAGAGTTTCTTTTATAATATTTTCCCGGAAGAGAGGAAATCGCTTCTTCTGGCAAATACGTTACCAAGGATAAATGAGATTATAATATCAATTTTTGACAGTTTGTTGCGATTGGGCCTACAACGAGAGCAGCGTTGGAAAAAATTCCATCAATTCCACCAGAGAATATTTACCAATGTAGGGCACCTACTCCGGAGGCTTTGCTGGAAGTAGTTCGTATCATCGTACCTTCACAGGAGCTGCAAGTTAAAAGCGATTAAGGCCGATGCTTGGGTATCCAATATTTGCTATATAGTAGTGGTGTACGAATAATTTGACCGTACAAATGTAGGATAAATGTAAGACATCCAATTGCACATGAATGCAGCGCACGATAAATGCTATGTTTTGCAAATGTGGGGGAAATCCTGATGGCGTTACGTTGCTCATGATTGTTTTTCATTTAAAAATCTCATGATTTATGATGTGTGAATAATAAAAAACAGTTCAAAATAAGTGGTGGGAAAAAATACATGTACAAGGCTAACACGCGCTGAAAGAAAAAGCCTTTGAACGGCTCAGTTCAGGAAAAAAATTCATTGGCCAGGAAAAATAAACTATTCATGAATTTCTGTGTACATAATTTGTAAATACATTTTTAAATGTAAACTCTCATTATTGAAAGTATCATCATCCAGTTTATCAGATGAAAAGCCTTGCAATGAAGCATTGGTTTTTAAGAATTTTTTGCGTTCTGTTGCATTCTCAAATTACAATGATTCTATTTCACATTATTCAAGTACTTGTATATGTACATATTATTTCAATTTTCTGCGTTGCAGCAGGTGTATGAAATAAATAAGGGGTACATTTAAACCTGCAGCTTTAGTAAATTATTAACAGAGAAACTTTTATTTAATATGTGCTTAGGCTACTTTTCTGCGAAGAATTTTGTGATTCAATGGGCATGAAAATATTTAGGAAAAGAAGTAATTAAAATCATTCACCATTGCTATTCACCCATCTTTGTATTCCCATGCATTAGTATCTACATATATATATACTTTCTTACTGCTCCGATGCGATAGTGTATACACTACCCACCAGCTCACGATACCATAGCTTCGGAACGTTTACGGCAACAATGAAGACGAAACGTTTTCTTATATTTATTGCCTTTGTGGATCATTATCAAGTATGTACATACATCAGGAGAAAACAATCTACCAAGTGAGCATGAAAAAGCAAGGGGGAAGTAGCATACTATCTTTTCAAGATTTATGCGGATACTATAAACATACATTGTAAATATAATTCATCCACCCTAACACTTAATAAATGCTATGGTGTAACGCCAGAGATAATTAGCAATTTAGGAGTAATTCAACTCATCAATCTGATTAATTATCACGCTGCTCATAAAAGTGGCTGTTTGGACGGCGCAATCTGAATTACTGAGGAAGTAATAATAATAAATTGCTGTACAGAAAAGGCATTTATTGTCCTAGGAGCAACGTGGTGGTGTTGAAAAAAAATCCGGAAGAAATCTTTTAATTATGTTGTTGAAGTGTTTACTTTCATCATCATTATATTAAGAACATACTACGTTTTCAGTTGAAACATTTTTATTACTTTTGTTTTAAATACTTGACCTTTAGTATTTTGTACTTAATACTTGATACTCGTAAAGAATGCAACCTTGCGAAAAGTTTACTGTGCATAATAATTATTAATCACCCTTGCTTGTTTGGAATTGGAAATAATCATCAACTGGAGAATGGCTGCTTTGAAAGTAACTATAAGAAACTATATGGTTATGGCAATTTTATCCCCGAAAATGCTACTATGTACTACTAAATACCGTGGGCCTAAAAACCAAGACCTCTTAATTCGTCTCCAATCTACACTCTACACACAGTGAATTATTACCACTGTGATTATTGTTATAAATAATAATTACTGTCACCCTTGAAATTAGACGGAGTATTGTAAAACGTTTCTGCAAAATCAAAATCTCAATTAATTGTCAATGTGCCTGATCTGGTCATCCACCTTATTTTTTTTATCTACACATTAATTTATTTAACTCATCAATTTTCAAGTATTTACTTGAATTTCCATTATTTTTGAAATCAAGATGTGGAATGGAACAGTGCTATGTGGTTTTTGGAGTCCAAAGCGACCATCTAATTTTGAACCGAAATCGACTGAGAAATAAAAATTTTTTTGAATGATCACCATGAAATCTTAGGAAGCACCCCTGTGCTCAATAATGCTCCAGCTCTATGTCAACACCCCTGGCAACCACAATAGTGCCAAACTAATTTCAATCCTGTAACATGGATTTACAGTCGAACGACGTTATATCGGCTAGAGGCCCCCGCAGCTATATAGCCAACGACCATTATTAAAAAAAATTGAATAGTTTTTTCGGATGAGGAGTTGACAGAACTATTGGAGGGCACCTTTATAATTTTAACAATTCAATGCCTAAAATTCTAATTTCATGGATGTGAATGATAAAAATTTTAAGATTGAACACGAATGATGGAAGAAAAACAAACCAAAGAACAAATGATAGCACTATAAACATAAGGATGCAAAAAAGGATATCCCGCCTGATTTCGGCGAAACTAGAATAACTGACGGGTACTCCGTCTGAAATGACTCAGTGAAAAGAAAACTCACAATCAGTGACAACAAATTGGACAGTGAAATGAAAACAAGTTTGCACCAACTCAGGTTTTTCAGTTTGTTATAAACACAAATATATACTGGTAAATTTCATTATGCAGAAGGCTAGAAGTTACTGAAAGCAATTTAGGCGTAGCTTGAAGTTACTGTTAGTTTTTTAATAAGCACCTAAAAAATCGGTTGGGTGGGGAAATACGCAAAAGGTCAACCACAAAGTTGGTCCAGTTATTTACATTTTGATCAACCTTGCACCTTGTTTATCAACCATTATCTACGTATATAATGAGATGTACATTGTCATGCCGGCCTGGACCTGAATGGCCCGTCAGCTGCTTGCTGTAATTGAAAATTTCAGTAAGGAAGTGGGCAGCAGTCATAGAGGTGTGACCCGTTCAATTTTTCGAATAAGTCCGACGAATTAAATTTCAGCCAGACCCGCCAGCGGGCAAAATTTTAAGGGTTCAGCTGGACCCGGAAGGTTCACTTATCTCTTTGAACAGCCCGTACCCGCTGGAAGCCCGTTTCTATCAAACCCGAACCCTCCCAAAACCCGGTGTCATTTCTGCAACATTTGATTCGAATGCAAATTGATCTTAAAAGTAAATTCCTGCGCGGGTTTTGATTTTCCAAATGACGGGCCCATGTATAAACTTGCAATTAATTGCCCACTTGAATATTTTTACAATATGGTTAGCCATTCTTTGTTTTTTTTACAAGCCCGGACCCGATCCAAACTTACTTTGTCCAGGAACAATGCTGCTGCTATTTTTCAAAATTGTTAAAATTTCCAAAAAAATCTAAATTTTGAAAAATGGTGATCTGGGCAATTGAAAATATTACGGAATGAAGAAGGTTTAGCCAAAATCGGTTAACCACCTTTCTAGATGTTTTGGTTTAACTGAAAAAACCTGATAACTCCAGTTCTATTGTATATGGCTGACCACCCTGCATCTACCACCAAAGTGTATCTCCTGTCCAGTTCCACAAACCCATCGTCAATACTACTTGCTTCACGATGCAACCTTTTTTCGTATTCACATTTGGGCAAAAGTAACCCAGTACTTGAATATCATTCATTTTTAATTTCTTGCCCTCTTGAAATTCCCTAATTTTATCTATAATCCATTGATGAGAAGCCTACAAGCAACATTCACTTGTATCCAATCGCCGAAATTCATTTCCATTATTTCAATATACTGTATTTGAATTATATCATATTGGATCGACCTAAAACAGGAATGGAAGACATTTTCATGGGATTGCCTCCGAAAAATAGAAATCAGTATGAATTTAAAGAACGATAGAACGCTGTTCGAAAACGATATGAACAAATGTGGCCCCCTACTAGCCAAGCCTAACAAAATATGAGGCTAAAAGAGTGGCTAGTACGAAGGAGGGAAAAATCAAATTTCTACACCTATCATCTGTTGTCCATTGTCCGCTGCTGGCTCTGTCTCACAGTGGGGAGTGAGGAAGAGCAAAAAATACTTTTATTGCTTATTCAGTCATCATTCATCATAGTCAGTCCAATAAACAGTAATATACTTATTCTTTAGGCTTGTGTATTTTATAATCGTCTCAGACACTTGGTGAAGGTGAAACACTGGGCTTGCAGTCCAAGTGTGTTTTACAGTATTGCCTCTTGGTTGGGTTTTGGGTTTGATATTGCTAAGAATTAATAATAAAAATAATTCTTGAGGATATACAGACGACACAAATTACAAGCCATTACGTGAAGTATACATACGTTCAGTTATAATCATAGCCATATTATAATTTTTAGCATTTGTACTGACTAGCATTAGAAGACTGTCACTTGACAGAATAGTTTGTCTCATTGACTTTTTGTGGAATACTGGAAACAAAGTCAAGAAGGGATTTGTTCGGAGACCCTGGTTGTTGTAAACACAAGAAAACGCTTCACCCATACTAAAAGAGGAGACGAAGGATTTAAAAGTTAATTGGATCTAAACTTGTGGGAGATATCACATTGGAAAGGGGAAATAGAATTAATTGACTAAATATGGCGGATCATGAATCAGTTATTCGTCAAGCACTGGCTTCCGCGAAGGTAACGTTTACTATCATAAGTATAGCTATCATATTTAGATTGCAATGATAGATACTGAAATCGTTGGGGGTTATTAATGTGCTTTGTGGGAGAGTGAAAAAATGTAGTTTTGTTTGTAAATGGTTTTTTGTTAACTTCTGATTTGGTGAATAGAAGTAAATTGAAAAGATGGTTGTTGTCTTGTGAAGTCATTTTGGAGTAACAAATAATACGTTTTTTTGTATGGGGTGTTTACAGTATAGGGATGCGGAGAAGACTCGACAAGAAGCCTTGGAAGTTATAATGCATTATCGGGGACTTAAACCTGCGTCGGAATATTTTGGTGAGTTTTTAATTTTAACCAGCACAATTTTGGAGTAATCGATTTGATCCGAGTCCGACACTTGGTAGACTCCGGAGCTTTTGATGGACGATTGTTGGTTTGTGTGAAACGCTTCAAAGGAAATGGTAGCAATCGTAGGTCTGAATCGAGATATTATTACGGGGATGACTCAACATCTAAATTTTTTTGTTCAGTAACTCACATAATAAGTCAGTGTGTGAGGAACGATGATTGAAGGTACGAGACTTTATGTGGTCTATAGATGCTGCAATCATGCTTTTTACAAAGAGTTCTCCGTTTCAATGTGATATTTAAAAACACGGAGGAGAATTCAGCATTTCTAGCTAATATTTATGTACTAGGGTAGTTGATAACTGGGAACGTTTTGCATTCATCTTCAAGATAGGAGTTAGGACGTGTGTCTAGACAGTTATGATTTAATCCATATGTATCTCTGCATTTTAGACCCCTTTTACATGAGTTTGATTTTGAGAAATGAAGCTATAGTTGGTGATTGTGTTATGCTGTATGAAAAACGTATTGGGAAAAATAATTGTGTGTACCTGTGTTCGAAATCAAGTGATAATATGAAAGTTGCAAGTTAATTGCTAGGAAACTGGAAATATAGTACTTGTTTGTTGATGATTTTGTGTGCGTATAATGTAATTAAATTGTTTGACAAAGTTCAGGGTATTGAATAATTAGGTATATATAATAACGATATTTTATTGACTTGTTTTGCAGTTTTTAACAACGGCACTCAAAAAATGCTGTTAAATCTTGCTGGTACAATTCCTGTGACCTACAAAGGTAAGAGGTGCCGAGACTCTATTATTTACTTGGAAAATATATTGGCCTAGATATTTATTGCCTTTTAATATCTTTTTGGTGGAATTTAGGAGCAACATATAATATTCCAATTGTTCTATGGCTCTTGGATACGCATCCGTTGAATGCTCCAATGGTTTACGTGAAACCCACGGCGGATATGCGAATTAAAGTGTCTCGTCATGTTGACCACACGGGAAAAGTATATCTACCTTATTTACATGATTGGAACCATGTAAGTAATTAAAGTTTTTCTTAAGTTCAACCTATCGATAAATTTTTATATGACGAGGACGTAGATTTCGTATTCTTAACTTTGAAATACAAGTCAGATTAATTGTAAACTATAAACCCCTATGCTCTCCAAGTTAAAGTCGATTCTAAAATTACATGTACAAACTATGACTTAGCAGCATTTGTGCTTTGTATCGCCTTTAAAATTTTTGTATTTTTCTCTAGATGAAAATAACTTTTTTATCCCCAGAAATAAGTAATTTTGTGATTATCAGAAAATGGAGTCAAGGGTTTTTTAGGTAACGAGATATGGAGATTGAGGTGAGTATAAAAGTAGGATAAAATAAGTATGGAGTACATTATATAATAGAATTTCATCTTAATGCTAATGTAGTATGTATTTATGCCCTTTTGTGAAAATTCTGTCAACATGTAATTGATAGTAATCCTTGTTTGCACATAACCATTTTAGTGCAATAATATTCTTCTATGGAAGGACTTCTAAACCAATATCAAAACAAAGTATTCTTCCTTAATTCGCTAGTACACTATTCTTGATTAATCTCAAGAAATATGTGTATGCATCGCATTTCTGTAGTAAGAGGCACTGCTGAGACTACAGATTTCTAAGTCACTTTGCTTTGAAATTTTACAGTCAGCATCAGACTTGCCGACACTTATTCAAGTCCTCATTTTAACATTTGGTGAGCAACCGCCAGTGTACTCAGTTTTCAGCAGTCCACCTCCACCAATTTCTCAGCCGAATGTGCCTTATCCAACACAGTCTTACAATACTCCATATCCTCCTATGCCAGCTATGCCGATGCCAATGCCAGGATTGCCAACCGCTGGAATGGGTTCAAGTGCCCAAATGCCAATTTTTAATGTAAGACCAAGTTTAGTGACTGCTGCCGAAGAAAAATTGCGTCGAAGGCTGGAAGATGTATATTTATCACGTGAAATAATCAAGCAGGTACGACGTTTTATTCATTTGATTTTAGATTTTAATATGCCAATTGAGGTACTGCTAAAACAATTTTCAAACATTTTGTTCTCATCCAATAGACCGGAGATCAGCTTAAAACTGGCCAGGAAAAATTGGATGGATTGGTTCAACAAATCGAAAATGAAAAAGTAACTGTGGAACAGTACATCAGTACGCTGGAAAATGAATCAGAGAACCTAGACAACAAAATATCTAAGCAGCAGACTGAGCAAGATGATGTTGCCATCGATGATGTCATCACTGCCCCTACACCTCTATTTAAGCAGTAAGTCTTTTAGTGGACAAACTTATGACCTAATACATGTGTTACGATAAAAGAATTTGATATTTAATTCAGCATTTTGTTACCTTTCAGGATTCTTAATACATTCGCTGAAGAAGCAGCTCTAGAGGACACTATTTATTATTTGGGGGAAGCATTCAGAAGGGAGCAACTCGATTTGGAGCAATATTTGAAAAATGTTCGAGTGCTATCAAGAAAACAGTTCATGCACAGAGCGTTACTGCAGAAATGTAGATTGAAAGCCGGACTAGCCGGCTAGAGTGTTCCTTGTAAATATTCGCTGCTACGAAATTTATTTGCCATGTGTGTTATATTTATCTTTTTTGCAGTATATAATGTCTACGTACTGATTTATGATTGTAAAACTTGAATCGAAATGATTCCCCGCCTTTTTACTTCATTATTTTGCCTTATCCTATTGTACATGTGTTACGTAACTGATGATCTTGTAAGTTACAAATGTTAAAATCCTTAGCAGAAGAAAAGCGCCCCGGTTATAATAAATTTACAGAAGCTGAATTTAACTTTGTTGTGTCTTTCTAGTTTTCGAGTAATGTGAAGGTTTCATCACTATTCACATTGAATTGCAATTAGCATGGGAATTTCATGGCAACGTACACAAATGTTGAATGAAACAGAAAATAACAAAACTAATAAGGTATTCGCAGGAATAGGTTTAACGAATCAGCAGTCAAATTTTTAGTTTTATTCACAGGCTCAAAAGAGAGTAATTTTTACTTCACGGATCGTTTAAGCTTATCAGCGATAATGTTGCTATACCAAACAAATACTAATACTCTGCACAACGTATTTATGACAGGACGACTCCAATTTCCAAGGTCTTTGTAGATAGGCGACAGATTTCATGTACAGATGCAGCATAAAGTCTAATACGAGTAATCATTATTTCCTAAAATTGTAGATGATCCGGTGAACTCACAATGTACGCCTTTCAAGTTTTACCCTCGGATTTTGATGTCTATGTTACTATTAATACATTTAATGTAAGTATGCATTATATTAGTAAATACTATATAAGTATGCATAGTATATTATAGCTTTAAACTTCACTTGCTAATGTAACAAGAGGAAGTGCTCGGCTTTTCAAAAATTAGAGTTATCCCTAGATGCAGTAGGGATAAATCTGAAAAATTTGTAAATCATTTTTGAAAATTATCCTGAGCCATTAGATTCTCGACATTATTTTGATTGTTTGTAAATGGTAATTGAATTTGATTATTGGTTGTAAATGGACCATTGTTTTTTCCTAACTGACAAAAATAATTCTTGTAGTATATTTTTGATTAATTAATTAATTTAAAGCAAATGAAATTAACTTTATATATATGATGGACATACTTTCTGGAAGTAAACGTTTACGATTCAATGTATTCTGAAAAATGGGGGAATATGTAGCTTCAGTTCGGTCAAATTTGCGGCCCCAATAGAAAGTATGCGGGGATATTTTCCCACACTGTACCCTTTAGTGTTAAAATATGGATGTACTGAGAAATGATCTAACAAATTTTTAAAAGCGCAAATTATGCGCTTTCAGAATTGCTTTTGAACATTGCAATTGGTTGGGAGGTTCAAAAGTTACGGATGACCAAAATTTAGGGGCTAACATTGGGGATAAAACAAGGGTATTTTGCATGTATTTAAACGTAATCTTTGCCATTTTTTGCTCGAAAACGAAGACCCACACAGAATTGTAGTTGGTAACTTTGGAAAGCTCTCGCCGAAAGCTTTAGAACGATACCTACTACATCAATATGCAAGGGTAACACTTGAAAGGTGTACATCGTCAGTAACTACTTAATTGAAGGGAATAATGAAGGAAGGCTTTTCATTGATAACGTTTAATTTAAATAAGACCATATAGCCGGTAGAAAAGTAAAGCTAGAAACTTTCCAGTAGAACTAAATTGCAGACAAATATTTACTGCTACATGACAAGATGCTGGTCACTGTTTGTGTTATGATGTTTTCAAAGGAAAAACCGGAATTTAATTTCCTACAACCACCTAATATATATGGTCTCCCATTAATAAACAGCAACTGATTCCTGACATATCGATATCGTCTAAAAGTTCTTCACGCTTTGTGCTCAACTCACACGACTAGAAGATAGATTGGTGAGAAGACTTACCATAATAGACAGCTTTAATATTGCGTAATAATTACTTTTAGAGATGACTCTCAAACATGGACGATAGACAGTTTTCCTCATTCCCTAGAATTCCAAAAGATACTGATACTTTTCGTGAAATATTTCTTGAAATTTCGAAAATTTCAATATTCTATTTCGTAGTTTTCCTTGAGAACTGTATGTTCAAAACTATTACAAGGATAACAACCAATATAATTATATGAAACACACATGTCCACCATAGCGTTGAGCTTCAAGACGGTAGACGTATGTCTTGTAGTTTTCTTGGGATCAATTATTGAAATTTTGAAAATCAAATTCAACGCCGGTAAATGATGGTAACACTTTACCCTTTATGGAAAGTACAAAGCTATTGCATAAATAATTTCAAAGTAAAATAGTACACATTTTCAACCCAACTCTATGACAATTAGTTCAAACATTCCATAGACATGCGGTAGTAGCGACGTATACCGTGTCGAAGGGGGGTGGTCGCTCCCAACGCGGGTGCCTTAAATTATCGCGGAACCATTACTTTTCCTTCAAGATTCTAGAAACCAAATTTCGAAATATTTTATTTCTAAAGGAAATAATGTTAACGTTGTCATTGAAAGACTATGAGCTTTCGTAATTTTTTATTAACACACACCACCCCAACAATTGGTTGAGAATGTATACAAAAATAGTTTAAATTACATAAATTGCATTTAACTAAAGCTGCCATATGTACTATATTTTATAGTATCGTACTGTTTTTTGAGCCCCGATACTGGGCAATTTTTAAGATACTAGTCAATACTGTTTTCCATAAAAATATACTATGCATACTGTATTTATAGTTCCGATATATTTTCAAGAAAAACGCGCAACTTTAAC
>JAQFXU010001578.1:0-27572 GCA_034693705.1 Spatulosminthurus flaviceps | reverse complement strand
TTTTCCCTATTTTTAATAATGCATTTCGAATTTGGTCAAAAATGAACTGAACCAAAAGGGGAAAAAAGTCTATAGTGTATTGGTACAGTTACACGCCATAAATCTTTGACACATGGACGAAGTAATTTCAAACTTTCCAAAATCCAGCGTTTTTAGATTGAATTTATTTAATTCATGGCAGTTATGAAGTTAATTAATAGTTAAACGTCTCCACTGCCTTGGGACTACATATCCTCAGAGGGATGTGTGGGACATTCACATTTTTTAATGGTGAAACTAGATGACGCTATGGGCCGAACTGGCTGATAGTGGTAACATCAAGTTACCTCGAATATCATCGGTGACCCCAGCTTTATCGTGGGATTTTAGAATTTTTGTTGTTCTTTTGTCACAGACATTTTCATAATTTTGGTTATCTTGTTATAATTTGTAGCTCAACTCTGACTCGACAGCTTATGCAAACGCTAGCAATGCAAAAATGAGTGTCATTTGGGTTTCATGCACTAGTTAGTGACTTTTGTAAGTGCCGTCATCAGCTGCAAACTGTACTCTAGATGGAGTTGTACTGGTACTGGTGCTTTCTGTTTGTAATAATGAATGACATAAAAGTTAGTAGTAAGGAATACGAGTTAAAGTTGACGAATAAGTTTTTAATGTGATTGACTGAGCAACAAAATGTACCACGTAATAATTAGTATAATAATTGAGAGAATGATTGGAAGAAAAGCTTATAAGCAAATTGTTTATTTTGAAGACAGCTGCTTCGCCAACTCGGAGTATTTAATGAACTTGGATGTCGGAGAGTCCGAAGCAAGCGGCTGCTCTTCTCTCGGTGGATTTGGTGGACTCTTTTCCTTCACAAAGTGCATCTTTGCCAAATGATGTCTGTAGGCTCCTTTTGACAAGAATGGAGTGTCGCAATGTGTACATTTAAAAACATTTTCACCGTCATTCACCGACCAGTTCAAACCCAGCAAAGCCGAATTTCCTTCGATTCCTAAAATAAAATATATCACATAAAAATATTGATTTGTAATGTTCAAAAAGTACCTTAATTTTTTGAAGGTGTAGTACAACAAGAAAAAAAGTAGACAGATTGGAACTATAAAGTTCCAGGAAATCTCACCTGGTGATGACTGTGGATTTGAAGATGAGGTACTCGTAGGCCTAGAACTGACTGCCGGCGTATTTTCTGTTTTATCACACAGCTTCTGAAGAGCAGCCAGCGGGTGATGAGAATTTGTTGGGAAACTACCTCCAGAATTTCCCGTTGGAGTTGGCGACTTGGCTGAATCATGGTTGCCACTGCTGCTGGACCCACCACCTCCTCCCCCTCCAATTGACTCGAACATCGAACTCAAAGCTGACAAGCTGTTCAATTTACCAGCTGATTTCTCCGACTTTGGTTGGGTTGAGAATGAGTCTTCCGTGCCCGAAGAGTCACCGTCCGGTGACTTTCTATGGTTTCTAGGTGACTTCTCATCCCCACTCTTGTCTTTGGCAACTATGTCCGGATTCGTTCCCACTGAATTGCTTGGTGAGGGCGTCGTGGGTGCATTCATCTTGCTTGTGTCATCTGACTTCTCTGACGACACGCTTCTTGGCCTTGATTGAGGGTATCTTGGCGGAATTGGCAACACGCTGGGGTCCACCAATGGTTTGGTGTAGTCAACCGACTCATCAATTCCCAACCTTTTTAGAATACTACAACCAAATAAACGTTTGGTCCTTTCATTTCAACCAACCTTCCGCATTAAGTAAGGAAAATCTTCAATTAGTAGTTGCTGAACATAATGATTGAGAAATGTATTTACCTGGTTCCTACAGGAGGTGTTGCTCCAAGAGATCCAGTATTACTGCCACTCTTCGACCGATAGTCAAAGGACTTCTCAATCATCTTCTCAATGGCATTGAGTACGGAAGACGACTCCTTGTTGTCTTTGTTGCCTTTGCTCTCATCTTTGTGGTTATCTTTCGTCGTACTGCTGGCATGAGATGATGTACTAATGCTGAGATCCTGTGGTGGCTCCAATCCAAGGAGCAGGTCCTTATCCTTTGAAGGATGATTACTAATTTTATTCGGAGATTTGATGGTAGTTGGCATCGGAGGATGCTGTTGGTTATGCAAGTTCACTGGGCTTGGTAGACTGATTAGCTTCTGCTCACATACTCGGAGATGCTCGACAAATGCCGGCGCGGGAATCTTCTCATTGCATTTCTCACATGAGATCCGGATTTCTTTTTTCATGTCTGTATTATTTGCTCGTTCCAGTTCCAGCAGTTTCCTCACTGGCAAGGATTTTTTTCTCTTCTCACGTGACTGACGTCTCCTGGAACCTGACTCCGTAATCGAGCGCATAATGTGCTCTTTGTAATGTGAATTCTTCACCATATGATTTGACAGTTCTTTCAGTGATGAGAATGCCTACGAGAGAAAAAAAACATACCTTTCTTCAGTCACATGCTCTTATACACATCCTAGAGGAAAACTACTCACTCGATTCATAAATTATACAAAGCATTTGCCCCTATCTCTTTATCATTGAATACATCTCATTCATAACCAGCACTTTTTCCTCCCCTCTTCTCAAACATCTCTCATCTTTCACAGGAAATCCCAATCCATTTTCAATGTTATTGTAAAAAGCAATAAAAAGTTAAATGATGTCTTGTGTAAAATTCCTCCATATAAAACTAATAGACACTCACCTGATCACAAACTTTGCAAGTTAGAACTGCACTGACATGAGAATTTGCACTAGAAGACTTGTCTTCTGATGATCTCCAAGAGATCAACTGTTCCTGTGAGATTATGTTCGTATAATGTTGCGTCTGTTGCATATGTGCTGTCATTTCTGCCAGAGACCGAAAACTCTGTCCACACCACATACATTTCAGAATCTGACGGGTTTGTTCTGCTCCTTTGCCCAACCAAACATCTTGTCCTGAAAAATTAGTCATACACATTCCATCATCTTCATTCTCTTTTTATCTTCCTCATGAACACGACCTTACATTAATAGCCAACATTCAAATCCTTTACAAAATCATATTCATAGAACAAATCCATTTTAACTGTTTCTTCACATACGCAGTAAAGTAAATAAACTATTGATTTATTACCTCTGACTAATTTCCGTGGTAGATGAACTGTTTCTGGAAATCAACCAATTAATTTATTAAGATAAAAATTCATCAAGTCCATAATTCCATGCACTAATTAGAATTAACATACATACAGAAATTATACGTGTATACATTTAACCCCTGCAGCATTTAGGGCAGAACTGCACATATTACTTGCAAGTAAATTCCTCCAAGGTACATATCAACCTCAACAAAAATTCCCACCCTCATAATAACCAAGTCAATTATAAAAGGAAGGCATAGCAAAATAATAAATTAAGAGTTGACGACTGAAGGAGTACAATCAACGACTTTTGTTTCAATAAACAAAAGCCACTAAGGCCTGATCAGGGGGCAAGATGGCAAAGGAATGTACATTGGTAAGAAAAAAAGTAGTTCTGGTAAATTATAAGCAATGAAAATTATTATCAGAATAATAAAAACAAAAAAAAACTCGCCAGGGATTAATAAAACAATGCTTATATTATTATTAGTAGAAAAAATAGAAAAAAAGCATTGGAATGTAAGCAAAAAGGGCGGCGAGGATTTTTTTAATTTCTCATCCTATAAAAAATCTTCCTTATATATTATGTGTTGTTTATACTCATTACTAGTTTGAGGTGTTCTGGTACATTGGGTACTACTGTAGCCGGATATTACCCTTACGTACATGTTGTATGCATATACACGTCGGATTACAGTTGGATAGACTGTGAGATACTAAATTAAATTATCGAGTTGTGTGAGTCAATTACCTTTGAGAAGATGTGAGGAATCGTGAGTTGAGTTTGAGGGCGGTGGTAAAGATGACGGTGGAGAGACATGAGTCCCGATGGTTGAAGGTGGTGGGGCTGCCCCTTTTGGGGAAGGAAGATTTGGCAAAGGTGGGCCATGTTTTGCCTCCTTCATATGAGCACTCAGAGCTGACAGTGACGGAAAAGTTAATCGGCAACAAACACATCTCAGCACATCTCGAGTTCCACAGGAACTCTGAGCCAACCACTGGGCTTGCCATGATGAACTAGAACTACCTGTAAAACGTACCATATAAGAAATATTTCCATTTAATATTGAACAAAATATATATTCACATCTTAAGTCAACCTCTGCCCATATAAGAGTCTATTAAAATAAAAACTATACAAAGTAGTCAATCATATATATGAGAGCCTTGCACATCCATCCATTATTCATTAGTGGTAAAACTAGTTTCGAATAAGCAATTAAACAATTTTGATTGATTTATTGTATTGTTGCTCGTGAATATTGATACCAAAATTAAATTATTACCACTGCCAACCCACCACAACTTCCCATTACAAACTGGAGTGAACATACGTACATCATCATTTAAATGTGTACTTACATACTAGAAGGTTACTCTCAAAAAAATCTTCAAGACCTTAATTCATTATTTCAAAGCAAACTTCTCATAAAAATCAGTCTCCTTAAAATCTGTGACTACTTCAAATGTACCTATGCACGGATAATAAATTATATATAAATATAAGGAGACCTACTACGAGAATCCACAGCCTATAGTGTTGGCTTTGGGAATTAAAGTATATAAGTAGAAAAAAAGTTAAAGGAAAGCGATAACTCTTTTAAAAAAAGGATTCATTTATGATGCAGGAATACAATATAATTCATCTGACCGAGTCCTGCGTTTTCCAGATACGAATTAAAAGGTACTTACAGTCAAGTGATTTTCATTAATTTCCAAAGAGAACCATTAAACCACTTCATGCATCATCCCAAATTTCTTTTTCATTGAGCTAAATGGTTCCGCGGATAAGTCTAATTATTCCATTAATTTTTAAATAAAAAACAACCTACTTGTATTTTATCACCGTAAGATGCTCTTCTCTACTCGTACCCTTAACCCCCTGTCAGCTGAATTGCATATATTTAATTTGTTTTGGTCAATCGTAGGCTTCGCTTACTAGTTCTCTTGTGCATATTGTACATAATAATAACTCCTGCGTCAAATATTCTAGTATCTATGTGATACGTGTACTTGGATAGGTTTAATGGAACGTACTTCTACTTCCTGGAGAAGTGAGCCGACTGTCATTAGTGGCTGCTGCAGCGGCTGCGGCTGCCGCCGCTGCAGCAGCCGCTTGTTGTCCTACTCTACTCAGCTCAGACATCTTCTCCAAAGCTTTCGACGTCATGTCGGGGCCAGGACTGGAAGTGCTACCGTTCCATGAGGATTTGTCCCCCCATTTGAAGATTTTCTTTGGTGGCTCATCCTTCTTGAGGGGATGGTGGGAGACTGAGAGATCCAGTGGACTGTCCACAACGGTGGGCATTATCATTGGTGCTGCTCCACTTGCAGCCAGTGCCGTCAACGTGGATAGAGACAGACGTTCTTCCTGTTGTTTCCTGCTACTATTTGTACTAAAATCCAACGCTGCTGTCCCTCCTCCATTTTGTCCGGGAGATGGACTCAACCTTCAGCAAGAGAAAACACAAGAACAAACGTTATATAGAGATACATGAGTTTAATTTTTTCCTTCCCACATCATTTCAGTCATATATTTTATTCTGTGGACATAACATAAGCAATAACCCTGATTTTTTCAAACTCCATCCATTTTTCAGCCCTTATTTCATTCCCCAGCTCATCTTTTAGCTTCACATCAAAATTCCTATACATAAATTACAAGGAATGCTACACGGAGTGAGTATATAAATGAAGATGGTATAAAACTCTACTAAGTCGTCTGTAGTCTATTGCAATACACACCAGGAAAACTCTTGTAAAAGAGTTAAAGCCCCAGCTTCCACCCGAAAATAAAAGAGAAACAAAATTTCTTCCCAGGAGTTTCACTTATAACTTAATGTTAGACTTAAGGAGTCGTTGGTAGTTGTAGTTTTTGGGGGGAAAGTAGGAGAGCAACGTTTGAGGAGAAGGAAATAGTCTGATCAACTGTACATATTGCATGAGGAATTGAGAGATGCTGAGCTTACGATGGTGATGAAGACGGTGATTCAGATCCGCCAGCTCCTCTGTGAAGTGGAGATCCGCTGGATTCCGAGGACTTGTCTACTTCATCCGAAGCCTCGTCAGATGCTGAGTCTATAAATGAATGAAGGCAAAATACTCATCACCGTCTCTTCTCCCAAATACATATACTAGAGAAAAAATTGACCATTACACATATATACAAAAACTACTACTACAACCACCACGCATAGCTTGTTCATAAGAGATAAGGTCCATGCAATCTAGAATTGTGGTGTAAATCACAGACAGTATCACCATGCCTATTACCACTGCCTTCATAGTAGTTGTTGTTTGCTACTATTACTGGCGCAGTTGTTTGTTGTAGTAGTAGTAGTAGTTGGTAGTAGTAGCACTACTTAATAGTAATAGCGAGGAACAGAACTAGAACTGACCATCTTTTTTGATGTGAGTGGGTACTACTCCTCCGGCCGCTGCCGCTGCTGCTGCTGCTGCTGCTGCTTGTGCTGCCGCAGCCAAGTTTTCAAGTTCCCCTGTAAAAGTAAAAGAAGAAACAGACTAAACATTGATTGACTGACACCATAAAGGCTCCTAAATGTAACTATATGTAGGTCTTGATTGACACAAAAGATAGAAAGGCGAGAACACATGCATTGCACGAAATAGCCATCCATCCAACATCCTCACACATACACACATTTTCTCTCTCAGTATTACTCTCCATAACAACATTCTCAACAACACATCTCATCTCATATCGTACTTATCTCTCACTCTTGGATTTCATTCCTCCTCACTCACAAACACACACACACACACACACACAAACACCGACACATAAGATGACTATTACAAGAGGAAAGACGTACCGCCCCGCTTATAAAAAACACATGGATGGTTTGCACATAGACACCATCATAAGCTATACATACCTTCAGAGAAAGAGAGAGAGAGAGCCTCACATACAATATCAATAATATCCAAGTACAAGGAATATGACTCTTATGTGGAAGGTGCGATATGATTTTTTGGGGGCTAAACATTTTTTCAGAATTCTCATCACTTGCAGCACAGGAAATAGTGTCTATCTGTGCAATCAAAGAATGACTGAGTTCAATTCTCCTCACGAATCTTCTCACTCTTGTCTACACATTACACTATACTCTGTCTCAAGTCAAGGAGCAAGTAAAGCAAGGAGGAGAGAAAGAGAAGGGAAAAGATAGTTATACTTATGTCTAGTGGACTTTTATTCTTCATGTTTCCGTAAGTAACCCTATGGAATGGAACAGGACGAGAGCGAAAGAGAGAGAGAGAGAGAGAGAGAGAGAGAGAAAAGGAGATAGACACGAGCTATGTATCCCATTAAAAGTACAAGTTGCGGAAGAGTCGAGCATGGCTAGGAATGATTGGTACTTTAGACATTCTAGCCAAAGACCAAGACTTAGAGCAAGACATTAGTATATGGGAACAAGGCTTGGAGAAAGAAGAGGGAGAGAGAGAGAGAGAGAGAGAAGCTACTAAGAGAAACACGGGAGAGCTCTGCTGACCTGGCATCATATTAATTACTTGTCCAATTTCCACTTGATTTTTGTCGCCTCCTCACCAAGAATATCCAAGTAAATTGGACACACACACCACCACCGTCATAATCTTTGATCCTCACCATACGATTTCTCACACCACATCTCTTATACATACATCTCTCCATACTAAAGTCACAACTTAGGATCTCCAATATATGTATCCTTTGAACATGTCCAGTTTTGTAAGATCAGAAAAAGTTATTATTAGGGAAGAGAGTGAGTGTATGTGTGCTGAGTACTAAAAAAAAAATTCTCGAATGTTTTATACTCAAAGAATTCAAGCTCTGAGTCAGACTCAAGGAGAGAGAGAGAGAGAGAGAGAGCGAGAATTATGGTGTATAGGCAGTAATCTGCTCCGTAGCCTTTGTGTGTATTAGTGTGGTAAGTTGTCTCTGCGAATAAATTTAGTTTCCTCGTACGTGATTAAAACAAAGAGGACCAGTCTCTGCAACGAATCATAGATCCCATGCGAGGACATGCGAGCCCTGACACTTGAGTCTTAGGGGAGCAACGAATGTGACAAGAATGACTCTGATTCTGATTCTCATTACACAATTCCATGATTAAGATCTACCTGTGGTGGTTCCTTCTCTCGTGGTTTAAAAAAACATGCAGCTTCCAAAAAGAACCTTCTTCATCATCCTTTTCTCCTTCCAGTCCTCATCATAAAAAGAATCCTTAGAATATCTACACTGCTACTACTCTCTTATTAATAAACCTTAGCCTACATATGCTTGTGTGCCTACTCCACTAACTTTTTCTTATCATTACCCATGATATGATATTAGGTTGGAATTATTAGTATACATTTTATACTTTGCTCAATTATTTTCGTATACTTACTACGTACACAGGAAAACTCCCTCAAAGTATTAGAAAAACAAGCTAATGTATTCCCCCGTGGCACTCATTCTCTTGATTCTTTCTCTCGGTTGTCTCAGCTCCTGATCAAAACGGAAGATATGTGTGTGATAACTATATAAGATTCATAAGTGACGGAGTGGTCGGTCGGTGTCCCTAATAGTAGCCTAAGCACCAGGACCTTACTTGTAGGTATCATCATCAACAACTTTTCAACTCCAGTCAAACCTGCCATGTACAAAGTTGTAAACATTACATGAGAAATAGTTATAAAGACAGCAATAGTCAGGAGAAGAGCCTTTCCAAAAAATACCCGTGTTCCGTGTGACTTCACCAATTCTTAACTAGCCACTGTGTATCCAGTGTGTACATAAATGCTCTCTCACATCCTTTTACTACACCATTTCACAGTGGACCCAACACAGCATCAATTTTTCATTGAGCTCTTTCTCCTTCACATATAAGCTTGAAAAACCCCATCAAATGTCAATAGAAACTGGAATAAACGTTCCAGCAAAAGGTATATAACTTGTATATACGAGGCATTCCAGTGTGCCGACGCCCAATGGTGATTCCCAATTTTAAGGTGAAATCTTAATTTATCATTTGAGACACATTTCAACCTTATTACTGTCTTCCCAAATACTATGCTCTTCTAAGCCCTCCTTCACATGAACACACTCAGAGTTTACTCAGCTATGTACAAGCTTATTTCTTGTAATCACCTACGATATCTTTCTACTATACTCTCAAACTACCCTTCATGTACATAATGAGCCTGTAGAGCCATCAATATGTTTAAAACTCAAACGTTCAAACAGTTACGTCCGCCATGTAAGATACTTGTGTGAAGCTCTCAAACAGCTGTGTTTTGTGTTTAGTACACTATGACCAATTTTTTTATTCCACAGAAATGAACGTTTCCTCCAAAAATGTCAGTCATTATAAATTACTTTCCATTCTTTTACCCGTCCGTCATCTGCTATTCATGGAAAATTCCGGAGAACATCAGATTTATGATGCGGCTGATGTGAGATCAACTCATTGTAATAATCATTTCCTTTTCACAAAAGAGAGAAGGAATAACAAGTATTGATGGACCATCAATAATCTCATATATAGCCTACCCCTCACCCACCTCTTCCTAAGCATTCCCTATAAGACCAAGTATAAAGCATATTTTACAACCTCAAAATATAAATATCTATTCTATTCCAAATTTACAACCTACTAATTGAACATACGGATAGTCATAAAATCATGAGCCTTTCAAGCAACCATTGATAAATGTAAATATCCTTACTTATACCTGCCTTGGAAAATGAAGTATTTTAAAAAATTCTTTCAAATTGACGTACAACCACACACCCCTGGAAAGCCCAAGGAATAAGGCTTTGAAAGAAATATAGAATATACGCAAAGTTAATTTAAATGAAAGTCTAAATGAGTACAAGCAATAATATAATGCCGTTAAGAGATTAGAGGATTGATGGGGTACAGGAGGTATAGTAAGGACAGAGCATAAGTGAGCATTTACAAGTTTTATGACAGAAACCTTTAACAATAACAAACTGCCAATTAATTCCACACAGTGTCTGAATTTCTATGGAGGAATATTCCTATACGTGAATAAGTATAAAGTAATAGCTACATAGTACCTTTGGTTATTATTATTATGTGGTTGCCGTCCGAGCTGAGACTATGATGATGATGATGATGATGATTAAACTGTGAAGACGAAGAGATGACTCTCGAAAAGGGATTTGTGAATTGTTTATTTGATTTGAAATAATTTGTAGGGAATATATTAGTATTGTGACGTGTATGAAATAATAAGTGTGCAGAAAGGCGTACAAGTAATAATAATAATTCATGGATATGATTGAGGTAAAATCCCTTGGACTTGTTCCTTTTTCATATATATACCTTTTGTTTTTCCATCTCCCCCCTTTGTTGCTTTTGACTCTTTCTGTGTAAATTACAACTGATGTTACTTATTGCAAAGTTATTTTTTTTTTCCTCCTTAAAGTACATATTGGGGCATGGGAATGGCCAGAATCTCTATGAATCCCTCGTATTATGTATGCAGAGAGGTTTATGGAAAAATTCTTATCATATGCTATTGCTATAGATAGTCAAAAGGGCTTGCTCTTATGGACTTGTGTTTACAAGCCCGTTATTGTTCTCTGATTGTATATATATGTGGTTGCACTCCACTCGATTCATCACTTATTGCCTGCATTTCTATTATGTAAGGCTATCTGCTCTCTCCCATGTATAAAAGTCATTGCTATAGAAATGACTTATTTAGGGAAAGATGTGACTTTAAATTTAAAAGGTATACTATACTTTTGATGGGGGGAAAAAAAGTTTCCTCCAAGTGGAGATATTCATTGTATGTTTTGAATAAAAAAAAAAAAAGATTTGTTATTCTCATCTAATGCTGATTGTAATATTAACATATAATATGCAAAAGGAAGGATGGATGAAGATGGCCATAATGAGAAAGAAGGATGGTGGTAAAGGAGCAGGAGGCATAGGTTTCTTTGGAAAAAATATGCTTGAGAAGAGTCAGTCAGTAGGAAAAAGAAGAGTATAAGGAGAAGAAGAGAGGGTGACGACGGGGTGTTTCCAAGTGAAGAAAAGGGATTCCTTCATTTCATAATTTTAACATCAGGAGCATGTCTGTGAGTTCGTCAGTACGCGTCTCCTTGGTTTTTAGACGTTACTGCTGATGCGGTGTGGGAATGTGTTTTCAAAGAAGCCAGCAGAAATTTATGTCTTACAGAGAAGCACATCGTGCTCAAATAAATCCTTCATCCCTTCAAAAACTGTCCGTCCAGTTTGATATGTGGCTGTGATATATATCCATGAGTCACTCCCCACCCTTACGACTAGTGATTCTCTGATGCTAGTGATTTACTTTGACAATTCGAACCTCCGTTTTCACCCAAACTCCTCGCCTCCCCCAGAAGTAAGAGCTATAATTCAAACCATGCTACACCTACCTATCCTACGGACTCCTTTCATTCTCAAGAAATTTACGTACACACATAAACCAAAAAGCTCAACTCAATCATGGAGACTCGTGCATGTGTCTTACCATATGTACATATACATATATAAATATACACACTCTTTTTCTTATTACTTGGGCATAAGTCTTCTTTTCCCTATTACAATATATACATATTATGTATATATACATACATCCACCTTTACCTTCAAATATTGGTCTTCATACCAATTGTATATCAAGTTAGTGCCGGTCCATACATACAAAAAAGAGGAGGCCAGTATAAATTACAAGTTCTACATATACCCCCATCCCATCCATCTCTATAGAATGCACACACAGAGGTATCCGTTTCATCATCAACCCAATACATTTACACGAGCATAGTTCTTTTTAATAACATTGCAACAACTACCAAACTCTCCATCTTATAACTCGGCCATCTCTTCCTATAACATTCTGAGCAGCTCACATCTTTAAGCTGATATATACGTCCTCTCCCTACATACACACACACTCTCCTGCATTTCCTTACGTGGACGGCTCATAAAATACAGGGACTTTTAGTAAATATACATTGCATATGTAAATAAATATAGATCGCACTTGTATTTTACACCTTATGAGTACGTATCTCATTTTTGTCTATGGGGTCATATAATATATACAAAAAAAAATAAAAGCTAGAATTTTCTATCTTTTCCCTACTCGCGGTGGTACTTGCACGTTCTGGGAGAAGTTATTGGTTTGAATTATGAGTGTGCTTGTAGTCCAAGCCCTCTGTACTGTACTAGATGGACGTGTATATGCATGTAAGCAATGTAACTTCTAGTGATGTATGTAGTCCTGAGGATACTCAAATCCTTACTTTTTGTTCATCTCTCGGTCTTTCCCTGTTCTTGATCATCATCAAATCATCAGCATTCATCAATACTGAGTATGATTTCTCATTACCTAGGGTATGCACATAAACTATAAAATCCCGTCCTTCCTCCCATTGTTTTTCATGAGTTTAATCTCCGACGCTCACAGAAGGCCATCCTTCTCTCACAATTTTACTAAAAGCGCCAAGCCTCAATGATATACACATGGAGCTTTTCCTATCTCCTTATAAACAACCATATGATATACACATGTGAAAAAGTTCACCTCTCATCTACTACCTATACTTGTAGAGCTGTGTAGATAGGTGTACTAAAACACATGGGAAGAAAATGGTTTAAAAAGACAAGGCTGGATTCCATATATACTCTGACAATGATTTTAATGCAGAAGGAAGAGAGGTTGTTCTTTCTCTGTTGATTTTTACCCTTTAAGTAGCAAGTTGGCTGAACTTGGCTATAAAAAGGTACCCATATAGGGTGTTAGCCTTCACTATTGCTTCTAAAGGACGACAAGGAGGAGGAAGAAGAAGAAGAAGAAGTAGAGGACCAAGAAGAAGTAGTAGTAAGAGCAGTGAGGACTTTAACATGACTATATATACATCGTCAAGCACCACCGCCACCACTACCAACTTACTCCTACCATAGCTACTACAGAACGGGTGAGTACTTAGTCGAAAAAGACTCAGTGTGTGCCATTTTTTTCCCTCCTCTCTCTCTCTCTCTCTCTCCTCTACTCCTTTCCTTTAGCTGCTTTCTTTCACTCAGTCTCATAATTTACTACACTTATAAATCTTGCTGAATAAAGTCTCTTCGCGGAGCCTAAAGACTATATACTGAATAAATCCTGAGGTCATTTCCGTCCATCGAAGACAATCTTGATGCAATACAGAGAATAACGGCAGGAGCCGCCAAAAGATGTAAAAAGTCTCGAGACGGAATAAAGCAAGTTTTCAGTGAAGAGGGAACGATTTGTTTTGTTGCTTCTGACGGCAATGTGTATCTTGTATATATAAAACAATATTCAAGCAAAAATCTTACTTCTTACTCCACATTTCCCCCCTCCTTAAATTCCTTTCCATTTCATTCCTCTATCCCTCACTACTCGAACTACATATATATGTATTTAAGGAGAGAGCAAGAAACAATAACTGAAGTTCTCCTCTCTTCAAAAATGGGTGACCAAAATATCCTCTGTCTTTGCAAAGATGAAAGGAATATATATAAATTTAAGTGTGGAAAAAAGTGAGGGATAAGAAACCGAAAAAGAGAGCAATGCGAGAAAGAGAGAGAGAGAGAGAAAAAAAGAAAAAGCCATTGATTTGTTTTACTGGAGCGCATCACATTCTCATAGCCTGTACTCGTCGCTGGAAGAATGACATAAATCAGGTAACATGGCGCCATGGTACGAATGACCTATAGTTGACCTGTCACGTTGAGGAGGAGTAGGCTTGGCAGCCATAGCTCTCTAAGATGATGACTTATAGGTTGGTAACTTATGTGCGCGTCCACTGCAGTCCACCAAACTGACTGAATTATGAGAGTGTAGGTTCCTTCCCTTCTCCAAGAAAACTGCACTCGAAACTAACTATTCCCTCTACTCTCTCTCTCTCTCTCTCTCTCCCATACACATAGTACACTTAGCTACATATTCCTCCACATTACACCATACGAGCACCGAGTACTCCTTGCCACACTCCTACGAGTCCGACGTGACCAAAGAGAGACTACCTTCACTACCTGTCCTCTACGTCAACAAATTAAGTCAACCTCTCATCAGCCTCAACCACATCAACACCAAAAGTACGCAGAGACGAAAGACCGAGGAAACAACGAGCTTTCAGTAATAGTAATAGTAGTAGTACGACTGTGTCAGCAGCTACTCAACTCTATAGGTTACACTACTACAGTCCAACATAAGAGAAGAAAAAAACATTTCCTTCAAGCCCTCTTGTATATCAAATAGTCTCCTTATCCTACGATCCTACAAATACAAACATACATACATCTTTCTACGTGCTCATGGACTTGCACCACCTTCCACTCTACAGACATACCAAATGGTGGAGAGCTGGGAGTTAAAAAATCATACGAGTATAGGACGTCCGTGTGTAGAAAAATATCCAATACCAAGGACTTTTCCTCCACACTCTCATATTTTCTGTCTCTCAACCATCAGCACATCATCTCTGTCAGTCCAACTCATTCATTGGCATGACACATCCCGGGAAAATTCCTCACCATCAACACAGTGTCTTTCGTCTATCAAGAAAAATCAAGTCCTTCCCATATCTCACACTATACTCCACACACATCTTCTGTATCTATACACTATCATAGCCCACTACAGAACATTTCCATTATCGAGCTCTCATGTATACTCATCTCCGCCATGTACATACCTACATTCATACCACTCAACCTATCTGACATCCATCTCGTATTGTCCATGAGAAAGTTGACTCGAGAGTCGGGAGGAGAAATAGAGAATAAGATTTTTTTTTATGTTCACTTTACTCCATACATGTGTATTACTTATGCATATGTCCAACTAAATTTATTGTATTTACATGGATCTGACACTGAGCAAGTATCAATATTACGTATGAGCAATTATTCTTATTATGGGAATGCCGACGTCTATTATGTAAGTGGAACTTGTTACGTATTTATATAGGAGAGTAATAAAATAGAAGGTCCAATATGAGGGTATTTTACCAGGCTTCTTGTACATAGTTCTACTATACTTGGAAGAAGACCGTTATAGGGGGGAAGGAGAAAGAGAGGAAACGGTCAACACATAACATGTGCAGATTAGGAATGAGATGAGAATAAGAGGAAGAGGACGGGAGTGAGACGTCCATTCGAGGCTATCTCTATTGATTATTGTTTGGTAGTGCGGGTGGCTTGACGGACCAGTGAGGAGATTGTCTGTCTGTCTCGTCTCTGCACACACTGCCTTTCACGTATACATTCGAGTGAGAGAGAGAGAGAGAGAGAGAGAGAGAGAAGGAGAGAAAAACCCGAATTCTGGAGACGTACATGAATCCATTTTCTGATGTCCTGAGTGATGGAAAGACTGACGGGGTAGAGAAGAGGGTCGGAGTTGTCGACGAGTGCAGACACATACACTCACATAAACAGAGGACGAGACTTCCACTCTTACCACTACTATTACTACTACTACTACTACAGTTCTACGGAACTACTATTGCTTGGACGGAAAGAAAAAGAAAGGAGTATAGAAGTGAGAGAGAGAGAGAGAGAGAGAAGAGGAAGAGAGAGAGAGAGAGAGCAGTAGTTACAGAGAATAGAAACATGGTTAGCTCTTGTGAGCTTGGTTAGTAGTGGTAATATAGTGCTCCATGGTTGTTATATAGGGGAGTTTCTGGCTTGCTGGGTCTAGGCTCAAAAACCATTCGCCTGTCATTCTCGTAGTGATATAATGCTTGGAGTGTACGAGCTTTCCATGGCATTTGATGTGCTATGGACTTGATTTGTAGCTGACACAGAGAATTGCTCTTTTTTGCTATTCCTATATAAAATATGTTCGTGGGGTCCCCTTTATTACTGAGGGGCAGGGCACCCCTTCTTCGGTGGGAAATATATATGGGCTACAGTCACGAAATATTATCGCTCCTATATCAGCATAAGTATTTATGTAGCCAAGGATTCGTCATCAGTAGACGAGAAAAAGATTTTTCCATAATAACCTCTCTCTCTCTCTCTCTCTCTCTCTCTCCTTTACTTATCCCATGCTCTCTCATAACACCTTTAACTTAGACTTTCCATTTTTAAACCATTGCATTCCTTCTTCTTCTTCTCCGTCTTCCTCTCCTCATATCTTTCCTCCCTCTTTATTGCCTACTTCCAATGTAAACTCTCTTGTATCCTGGAATTAGCTCTTTAACTCTGTCGTAATTTCTTTTCAAAATTCACTCACATCATCTTCCGTCCCAAACATATTATTCCTCCTTCATAAACTTATAACTTTTCTTCTCATCCATCTTACCACTATTGTACCTACATATATGTAAATCTCCTAAATCTTATACGTATATATAAATGCTCCCTTATCTTATACATTCCTTCACGACTTACAAAATTATATAAATATACACAGCCCTTTGCCCATTTCCATATGAATGCATATACCTCAAACCTTATGAATTTATGCACCCAAAAACTTTTGAATTACTTTATAAATCACATGAATTATTTTTCTCTGGAAAACATATAGAGGAGATTCGTGTGTAGAAAAAAGAACCCCTATAGGAATTCCCTTCCCCGTACTTTCTTCATCACAAACAAACAAAATACAACTTTTGTAAAAGGCAAATCTTGAAATATCATAAGGACTCTATTATAACAATAGTGTATAAGAAAAAAACACTAGCAACCTCGATATAACAAGTTAATAACAATGTAAGTTATTAACCATATGACATAAGTTACACTCAAACGATATAGCAGCCCAAGTCCTATTTGAATTACACGCCATGTACAAATCATCCACTGGGCAATAAATTCTAGATGCACCCATATTCATAAGTATATCTAGAGGGGGTATATACATATAGTTGGAGGGTAGTGAGTGTATAGTAGTAGTAGTAAATAGTGCCTGAGCTAATATAATTACGTTCTGTTGAAACATTAATATGAATTAGGAATGAAACTACCAACAATACCAAATACAATTTCCCCTAGCCAAATGACTCACATAACCAGTCCAAAATCTTTTGATTTATAGATTTTCCACAGAAAAATCCTCTCTCACACACATGTTATATATGAGAGGGATGTGCTCACTTCTCTTCTCACTCCGTGTACATACTACATTGATGTGCTTGAATTTGTGTGTATATGGAAAAAATGTGAATCAAATCGTGACGACTAGCGGCCCTCTCGGAAGAAATATCTTTATTGGCAGATATGGAAAAAGCTCAGTAAAGATAATGCTTTTGACAAGCTCAGCTCTCGATAGTCGTCACACGCTAATATATGAGGGTAGTGATTACAAACTTCATTAATTCCAGTCCCGCCCTTAAGAATACATAGGTGAGTGGTGGAGCTCCACGCAGTACCGTCATAAACGTAATGAATCGAACGACGGTCCTTTTTTCCTCTCTCTCTCTCTCTTCCTCCTCATTTTTATTATTTCTCTTATTCATAAGCAACACATCCCACATGTTAATTTCCTTCTAAACCATTTTTATAACTTTTGATTGATGAAGTTTCCCCAAAAATCTATGCATCATCGCTTCCTCATCGAATTAAAAATAAATGTAAGGAGTTCCATGTCAATTGTATATAAAGTATAAAGTACCTTTCGAGTAAAGTGTGAGCAGCGGAAAAGCTACAAATCTTGCTCCGTATCATTACTTATAATGTATGTACATTGAGTCTATAGGAGACTCTGTTACCTTCAACTTCAAGGAGCAAGTACACTTATAATTGCTAGTACGTGCTCCCAAGCTACGATTATCCCACTGTACATATAGGCTCTTAGCATGTACTGGGAGTCTATGCTGATATGTAACTATACGGAAGTATTAACACACAAGCTACTGAAATTTCTGTAGACAAGGAGTAGAAGCTTTAATTCAACTCCTGTCCCAGCCTGGATCTTCCTACAGTCGACGTTAAAAAGTGGATTTTTGTGTTAAGAAATTACTAAGCAGATTTACAGAGTCACTAAATGATGATTTACATGGGATTTTTAGTAGGACCGAGTCGAGCCGTCACAAATGATTTAATATTTCGATTAAATGATTTTTTGGCAAACTTTTGCATTTTATTATTGTTCAGAAGCTCACACATCCATCTAAGCTACTTACTAAATACGTTCACATAGCTCTAGATGTGAGCCAGTCTCTGCCCTCACATCTCTCTCTCCGTTAATAGCAGTCAAGAATGTCGCGTCATTCGCTCACTCACACTCACATATCCTCAGACACACACACACACACACACACACATACCCAAATACACTCACTAACTGGAAATTTACGATCTCTTCAACGTCTGCACTCTCCTCTCATAAACAGATCTGCTGACGGACATATTATTTACTCAAATGAAACAGTTGGATGTGCATTACATTACATGTCACATCATTAATTTGTAGTCAAAATACTTTTTTACTCTACGCATGTTCTATAAAGAACTAATTTCCATCCTTATAATAACCATCCTAATTTAAGCTCAACAATATGAGTGGAAAATAATGCCGGGCCATCACATACTTTTACCCCCATATATTTTCCCCCACTTTAAAATTTTCTCAGCCTAAATTCCATACCCAAAATTTCTTTTAGTTAGAAAACCCGAATATTATTCAAATATCGTATCCCCTTCAGTCGTCACTATTCTTGCTCTATCAAAATCATTGCTCAATCAAACTCATTGTCAGTCATCCCCCTGCCTATTTACGCTTCAAAATACTACTGCTGGATACAGGGGAAAACTATCATAGATTCACAATGGACGTGGAGTAAGAAAAAGGAAGAAGGGAAAACTCAATGCATATAGAAAGCATGTTGAAAGAGCGTGGCCTAGTGTGTAAACCATAACAGTGATTTTTTAAAGGACTTTCATTACCTCCTCGATTATGTTAAACAGGATTTTTTTCACCACCTTCCAAACTATTTATACCTAAATAATCGCTACATGAGTGACTACAGGGAAATCATGTGAGAGAGAGAAATAGAGAGAGAGAGAGAGAGAGAGAGAGAGCATAAAAAAATCTGAAGGGAAGTCTTTTGCAAAAGAAACCCAATCCGCCTATACATAAAAGAGAATATGTGTACAAGTGAGTTCCTCCGCAACCAACCATTTGTAATACAAGTTTCCCTCAAAAGAACTCCCGTTTAACCGCTTCTCATCCTTATAACTCAACATAGAGCTACCTATAGCGATCTATACATATACATCTATATATTTATATAAGCAAGCACACAAACATTGCAAATAGTTTTTTCCCACAGAATCATACCTACATGCAGAAACCTTTAGAAAGATTCTCTCAATGAAATACATATACATAGAAATAGCAAAAGGTGCGAGAAAGAGAGCAAAAGGAGTAAAATGGTATGGGGAAAAGAGCTATACATAAAAGTACCTATAAGTACACATATATAGAACACAACGGTAAGTAGAAATCTCTCGTGACTGTTTACTTCCCCAACTTGCCCACTACATATCTTCTTTCCTTCGCTCTCTCTCTCTCTCTCTCTCTCTCTCTTTCTCTCTCTCTCTCCATTTCCATACAGATATTTATGAAGTGAAGGAAATTTCAAACGAGTATCAACACAAATTTCCAAATCACAAATGTGCTTCAGTCAATATCCTCACGACTTTTTCTCCCCTTCCCAACATCCTGGAGCTACATATTATTAAATCAAGTAAGTACTTTTACACAATATAAACTACAAACTTGTCTTCAGCCTGACTATTACAACTTTAGTGTTAACTATCCAAACATATATTTATGTGTATAAAAATTTCCCGATCCGAAAAAAAATCTTCCTTCTCTTTCTCTCTCTACTTATTTAGTACGAGTATGTGTACACATATAGCATGTGCATATATATGTAAGTATCGAAAAATTCAAGCTAATAAAAAGACGTATTTCCTCACTCTTTATAATCTCTCTATATACGTAGTTCTTCAGGAGAGGAGGCCTACTAGAGAAGTGTGTGTGTGTGTTTGCAACGAGAAAAGTGTTCAGCAGGGTTATTTTAAGGTGGAGAGTAATGAAAAGTGGCGTCGTCTTCATATAAATTACGCCAGATGTGTGACTATTAATTCTGATCTGGGTTATTTTAGGATTTAGATTGATGCTTTTCACTCAGTACACATTCCCAAACGTCAGCTATAAATCTCAGTTCATACCAACCATTCTTATAGACCAAATCTTTCTCTCTCTCTCTCTCTCTCTCTCCTGATTTCCTCCAGTCACACACTAAATATACACACGTTCCTTACATAAATAACTATAATGTTTCAAACCTCCATAATCTATAGATATACAAGAAGTGAGTGAGTGAGTGAGTGAGAGAGAGAGAGAGAAGTGAACGACGAGTCAAGACGACATTTTTATTTCATTCAACCATTGACTTGAAACCATCGCAACCTGACGTGATGAGGTTACCCTCTCGCTTCCGCCCATCTCCCATATAAAAATTTCAAGGAGTCAAGGAATAGTTGATATCGTTAAAAAAAACATTGCATGTTTAATACCAAACTCACGGTAGTATAGGAGAACATGCTGAGGCTCTTTCAAATTTTGCCACAATCTGGAACACCACGACCAAAATTAAAATTCCTTCTCAATACTTCTTTACACATCCCTAATTTATGGTTCATGGTGAGAAGGGGAATAAGGAAAAGTATCAAACATTTTGTAGTAACTATAAGACATCATTTGAATCTCAACTACGACTCGTATGAAGAGACAATAGTAGATTAAAAAACATTATTTTTTCAAATGTTTTCTCCCTATAATTTTTAATGATAAATTCTCAGGGAAATTTTTTCTCTCGAGTAATAAACTTCCAGCTGCTGTTTTCCTTAAGGAAGTCAATATGCACGTTTGGCGGAGTTTTAAAAAAAAAACGACACATATAGATATGCTACTGATTCATCCATAGTTGTTTAGTAGATGTTTGTTTATACGTCGCGTCAGCTTGGATTCTATATGTTTACATACCATGCCCAAGTCCAACTACCCATGTACTACATATAATTACCACATGAAGCAGTAAATTGTCATATACGCATGTATTTCCCATATAAAATGGGGAAAAATGAAAGGTAGTCGTTGTCAGTATAGGCCAATGTATAATAGAGGAGAGCTTGGTAAAATGTCATAAATATTCTATATATAAAATAAATGTACTGTAACTATCATAATGTATGGCTAGGAGGCCAACCTACAAACAAAAAAAAACATTTCCACAGCTCTGTCGTTGTAATGCTTCAAAGATGACAATTCTTCACGGATGACCAAATCTAGTCAAAATTAATGCGAACAATGTGTATTGAATTAAGCAGCAAGGCTTTTGAATCATCATCATCATCATCGCCCCAACAACATATATATATATCCATTTCTTTTGGGAACCTCAATTACCTATAGAGTGAGAGAATGACGCTCCTATATACTCTATTAATCCACATGATCTTACTTAGCATGGAATAGTAGTAGTATAGTATGCAGTTGTCTCACATAACATGGAGTTAAATGTGTAGTAGTAGGAGGTGTGTGAGAGAGAATGATTTCCTTGTCTTGAACTCATTCTGTTCCTTGAGTTGTTCTTGCTACTGCTACTCTCCTGCTCCTCTCTCTCTCTCTCTCTCTCTCTCTGAGTGTGAGGATCATTATGAAGATGTGTGATTCCAAATGATTCCCTTCTTTTTTAAAGGTTCATTGCTACATACAATCAGATGAGAGGAGCAAGTGTACATGATATTACATCAAAGTATTATAAGCTCGACGACATTTTAAGATGAGCTAGGAGCTCTTTCTTAGTCGACAACCCTGAATTTTTGAATTTATATTTTCCATACGAGCCAAGAGAGAGAGAGAGAGAGAAGGAGAGAAGAAGGAAAAGACACCGTCGTCAATTCAAGTCTCAACAACAAACAACAACGACAGCCAAATGTACAACGTTACCTATGGAGCAGAACCACATCAAGTGCTTAAATATTGTAGCTCTTCTACTACAATCCACAACTTTGTACAATAACGTATATTACAGGATTGGATTATTAAATCCCTTGATATCGCTCTACACATATGCACACGCTATATACGTATATATGCACTCTTACTACTTAGCATATGCTCAACGCAAGCAATGTCGCATTCACTTAAGCACGTAACAACGTAAAAGCTCACACTAACGTATTACAAGAGATTTACTATGTATTTAACATGTTCCACGGCAACTACCCCTGTTTTGTCTGCCAAGTCATTTATTAAATACAGATTCCTTTGTGCAGAAAAACATTATAACGTGGCCAATCTCGAAAAGTATGGCTCCTACGGACATTTTCCCCTCCACCACTATGATATATGACCGCGTGCATATGGGCAAGGCAAGCCGCTCACCATATACTCTCTCCTCTATAGAGACTGTGTCTGCACACGGACACAGTAATTGAGAGGGTACAAGAACAAGAATGAATGATGAATGGTTGACTGATGGCTTGACATAAGAAGGTCCCAAAGAAAAGTCCAAGTCACTATGGAGCTCAACTATGGCTCACATAGTCACATTCACTCACCCAGTCTATATACTAAAAAGACCAAACAGGAGAGGCACTCCACCACGAAACTCTTACAACAGCAGCACAGAGGAGAGCAAAACAATAGCCACGTCTTTCCATTAGACTCTTTACTACACATTACATTAGCCAAGCCAGCATTCATTTTATTCCATAAGGAAAATCCCTTTCTTTCTTTCTACCCACAACATTAACTTCAGCACATACCCAACTCCACAATCCACAACCATTGCTCCTCAAATCCATCAAGTTAAACTTCCCCACACAATACATTTTACCAGTCTCCACTTATATATGTATATCATACACAAAACTTGTCTCCATATAAAATATTTTTCTCTATTAACATTTTCCCACGAACATAAATTCCTCCTTATATAAAAATATATGTATAATTATGCAAAGATTTACAAGCCATTTCAATTTACAAGTTATGTCTACAAAAATATAGAGGAAAAGCCTAAGAAGACATTGATTTAAATACAAAATAGTGATCACCATATAAGTTGCATTCTCACAACTACTGCTCATTCATTTAGTAAGACAAGTCTGTATTTATTATTGATTCCTAGGCTAAAATCCATTTGAATCTCAATACCATCTATGAACATAATTACATATGTAATTACCCACTGCTAATACAATCCGTGAAGCAGGTTCAAGCATCATGAGTTACTGAGTTGGAGAACCTTGTCATTGCCAGCCTTTGAAGAGGGAAATTCCTCCATATAAAAACCTACATAAATACACAGTACGTATACGTACCTTATTACACATAAAATCATGGCCTATTAGTGTAGCAGAAAATCTACGTTGGCATTCCTTTGAGAGGAACTTTTTCCTCTGTAGAACAATAACAAGCTGGTAGTAAGTAGTAGTCACCAGTTAGTAGTAAGTAGTAGGTGGAAGGCTAAGACTTTCATTCAACAAGGGAACACCTCGTAATCAACTTATAGCCAGTCTTCATCAACTCCTTTAGAACGCCGTCGTCGTCGTCCTCTTCCCCATAAGCTTGAACAAGACGTGCTGAGTGTTTTGAATCAACTCAAATACCCAGTCATTCCTCAACAACTACAATGCATTAATAAGTTTATATGTGTTTCCCTGCACCGACGACTCTTAGAGAGAGAGAGAGAGCGAGTACATTGGAAATTATACAAGTGGTTTTTCAACACTTGACGTGTGTTATGCCCTGACTCACACACAAAAGCTGTTTTATGCTTCATATCACTTATGTATATGACTATATGTACTTCTCTCACTGCGTACACAAACAGGCAAATATACAAGATAGCATCATGTTGATCTTGAATCCTTGATACCGCTTGCTAAATCTTATGTATCCTCACACTTCCTTATGACTACTCATGCTAATGCCTTGTAAATGGAACTGTTGCTCAGACAGTAATGATGGTAGTTCTACTGTGTAGGTAAATGGAAACAGTAAATTCAGAAGAGATCCCCCTTCCATTCTTATACTCCTCTTCTTTGCGGTAATCAATCAATATTTCATCTGACTGTGAGAATATTCCTTGAGTGTGAAGACATATAGAGCAAGTGAGAGAGAGAGGTAAAGAACAAGAGAGCTGTCTAGTTTGTTGGTTGCATGGGCATAAAAGCATCTTACGATTAGTGGTTTCCTTGGCTTTGATCTCTTAAGTCCTCCTTCTCCGCTCAACAAATGATCTTCAACATTTCTAATCTAATTCTAATCCATTTAATCCTTCACATCATCATAAGAGAACAGGAGCGAGTACACTATATGTGAGAGAAGAAGCCTCAAGAGAGACACGGACACCTTCATCACTGGCTCCTCACAACCCAACAACTCTTCCGCACCCGTCACATTTTTCCGCACACACTTCCCTTCCAAAGGAAAGAGCCCAGTAGAGAGACGAGAGAGAAACACAGAGAGTTGTCTACTCTTCTGTCTACCTTTCCTTGTACCTACTTATCTATTTCTCACTCTCTCTCTCTCTCTCTCTCTCTCTCTCTCGCTCTTTCCCCACCTTCACACTAAATTTTCATCCACGCTTATGATTTAACTACTTGTAATACATATGCTCATGTCAATATGCATACTGAATGAGGAATGCTCTAGGCAGACCTTACCATTCATAAGTTTCGTTTTTACAAGTTACTTTGGTACATACCGCCTTTCTGCATATTTAACATCTTTTACCTGACTCAAGGGATTCTTTCCCATTCCTATCATACTCTCCTTCTTCTTGGTCTTCCCTTAAAGTTTCTAAACTTTTCTTTATTCATATTCTTAGATATATTTGTTTTTGTACTCCTCCTATTACATAATACACTTCTCATGCTTGCGTGCACCTACTACTCTCTCTCTCTATCCTCCTCATGTTATGATCCCACTTTATATGAAAATGTTATAGGGAAAGATGCTCATCATGTGCTTGCACTTAGCCCTTTCCCGCCTCGAAAGCTGTCCGCGTAGGATTCACGTGTAAAGTACTATTTGCTTTACACCATACTATGGGTTAACCCCAACAAACAAATATTATCCATGGGCATGTTACTAATCACACTATTAACTTACTCCTTGTATTCTCTCTGCCTACACTATATAGCTATACATTCCTCACATGTATTTACACTCGTTCCGTTTATACTTACGTAATAATGAGTGAAGTAACAAAAAGGAGAGGATATAGTATGTACATATGAGACTATCGGAGTCTCTCGTATAGTTACATATAGTTTCCACAACTACTGTAACTTCATTACAGAAGCCCTATTAATGGCAAAGGGCGTACGTATGTGGAGGACTAGCTTGTACATATGTTTTAGTGAGTGAGCTCTGGAGCAGCCGGTGTCGTTCTTGACACATACATTTCATCCTTCTGCTAATGTTCACTGCCGTCATCACGGACGGACGAGAAGAGGAGTGAAATCCCCTCTAAACACTTTGCATATGTCACTCTCGTGCGATTACTATTAGACACTGTCTTATTGTTTCAAACAAAGAATCGAGAACAAGTGTAAGCTCCTCCATGTACTATAAATGTGTACAGGGAGAGAGAGAGTTCTGCCCTGTAGCAGTCATCCTCATGCTCATTCCATTCACTTTCCTTCCTTTGCTAAATATGAGTAAATAGCCCTGCTAACTACCATGTCATTCATTCTACTTCTCCCTTTGACTTGAACCATGCACTTGCTAAATACCTAATAATTAATTATGTAGTGCCAATAATGTAGTACAATGATGTGAGAGTAGATAATGAATGGTAACTTATCATATCTGTCCGTATAGGTAGTACACCTAATGTAGGTACGTACTCAATGGGAAAAATCCTCCAGTAGCGTAGATAATTTACTGTCTGGATGTGGACAGATAATGTAGTCAAAAAGCTTGTAGTGACTCAATTGGAGGTGGCTCATTGATGGAGTTAATGCTGAGTCTCCCGGGATAGAGTGTGGGAAATAAGTTGTTCAACCAGACGCTAAAACCACTCCACACACAGCTTCAATGAGCTTTTGCTTTAGGGAAATAAATATGTCATTTCAAGGAATAAAATGAACAAATGCTGGTGTCAAGGTATCTATCCGCTTATCTACATATGAAACTTACATGCTGTAGAGTATATATAGTTGAAGACTATGTATATATTAGTGCTTGTGTAGGAAATACAATGTATGTGGCAGGTAGTAGTAGTAGTCAAACAATGAAGGTTTTATGTTGAAACAGTAAGACGAGTAAAGGATAATATACACACATGCTATTGGGACGGTGGAACTGGAGAGAAGGAGGAAAAAAAAGAATATTTGCACAGCATTGACTGTGATGATTGAATGAATTACATCAAGCCCTGACAGGGTTGGAATTGACATCCCTCTCTCTCCTTGTTGTTGGTTCGATTCTTTGATGGGAATCAATGAAGGAAGAGAATCTGCATGTGTGCCTCTACAATATATATATAAATTTGAATGCCTATGATCTGGATATAGGTTTCCTTAATGGAGCTTCCATACCCAAAAATACATACTCCGTCATAACAACAAGTCTGCTTTTTGTTTGCATGTGTCCGTAATTTAATGTTCGAGAGTTCTATATCCGTCCAATATTGCTCACACGATTACGTGGTTATCCTCTCTCTCTCTCTCTCTTGACATGCATAATGTCATACATAATGCCACATATCCTTGACTCTACTGTTAAACCGGGTCCATGTTTCTTATTTATGGCATATAGGATTGGTGTGAGATACACGCACTGGAGAGAGAGAGAGAGAGAGAGAGACAGAGACAGTCAGTCAGAGCAGAGCACATGAACGAGATGTGTCCGTCTGGTTGGGAGTCGACGAGAGAGAGAGAGAGGGGAAATGGAATGAAGTAGAGAGAGAGAGAGAGAGTGAGACCCATAAAATATACATACAGAGACTGGCATCCACAGAGTAAAAGTGTCCACCTGGATGATATATCTTAGCCTGCACAACACAAAGGATTTGAGTTTTAGATTGATGGCTTTCCATTAAAAGTGACACCTCGCAGCGTTGCCGTTGTCAATGACAGTAAACCAATGGGTAACCCTCATAAGCACTCCCCCCACAAGGGGGGCTTTTTCTCCTTCCTCACAAGTTTTAATACGCATTCATCCTCTATGCTAGTCCATACTCAACTCTTATCTTCCTCTCGCTTTTTCTCACTCTGTCTCACTTCGACCCCAAAAAGCACACACTGCATGGAGTCTCTTTCTTCCTTTGCTTCTCCTTCTCTCTTTTACTCTTCTCTCAGCCCTTAAATAATACCAAATATCTCCAGCTTTTTCTATACATTTGATTCTTCCACTACACACACACACACACACACACACACACACACACACA
>JAQFXU010001577.1:0-27579 GCA_034693705.1 Spatulosminthurus flaviceps | reverse complement strand
AGTAAATCCAAGTTAAAAGGTGAGCCAATGAGATGGCTCACCTTTTAACTTGGATTTACCCTTATATACATTCTACTCGTGTCCTTATAGTAAAAAAAAAAACATACATTTTATTACATTTCTACCTACACAAGTGAGAATTGTGCAATTGCTTTTAGCTTTGAGCCTTGTTTGCTTTTTGTGAGGAGTTAAAAGGAAAGCATTATCCCAACAAAGACAGATTCCTCCTTTCATCATCCTCCTTTCAAAGAATGTAGTTAGCCAAAGTATCTGGCCAGAACTTTCTCCAACTTTCTCCTCAATCACTGACTTATAATGCACTTTGAACATGTCTCCATTAAGGATGAGCGGACTCCTTGCAAATTGCAAAGACAACAATTTCCTTTGGAATTTTCTCTCATAATTCCTTCAAATTACTCAAATTATAAAATTTCAAGGATTTTTTTAGTCTTGAATTTTTTTTTACTTTTCTTTCCTCCTTTTTTCTTAAAATGCATTGTAAAACATCAAACACAGGAGATTTTCCGGAAAAAGCTCCTTGGATTCCGTAGGATTTCCCACTTTCTCTTCCTAAACCTTTGAGTTTTCAACCTTCCCATCCCAAAGCATTGTATTGTGAGAATCAAGGTATGGATTCCTTTAATGAGCAAAACTTATTAATATAATATGACATGCTCCGTAGGATAAAGCTTCATTTCATTAATAATTCCCCCTCCGTAGATTTTCTTAAGCTTCTTTTTCCCATTCCTACTATGTAAAAGGGGAAATCTTTCAATTCAATAGCCACACAGTTTTAAAAAAATGTTGACTTCATGTAGATTAAAATTTGAAATAATATTTAATTTCAAATGAAATCGCTGATAAGTATGTAAGTTATATATAGCGCTGGAATTGGGAGAGAAAAGAGAGAAATAATGGATGAAGTAAGAAAAAGGTGCGGAGAAAGTATATAGGGGAGAATACATAGAGAGAGAGTGGAAAAATAGTAGGGACTGTAGGGAGAGAGTAATAAGAAAGTTCTAGATAGAAGAAAGTTTTTTTCCTTCTAAAGGAAGAGCAGTAATAAATATGAATAAATTGTGCTCGTGGGATAATGTTTACATTTACTAGATCATTTTCCGGCTTTTACTCTTGTATGCACTGCACTTTAAAACAAAACACTACGTCACAAAACATCCTTACACAAATGAACTGTAGGGTGTGTATTGTTCAATAAAACAATGGGCGACTACTGCAACATGAGATCGTTAAAAATATACAGTAGATTTCCAATATACTGGGAACTCGTAGAATACAGACAAATTACACGGGTACGGAGAGATCCCACAAAATGTAGTTAATTTATGTTCTTCACGTATTATTTTTCATAGTAGTTTTTTATTGTTAAAATTTCTTTAAAAATTTGAATATTTTTTTTCTTCCAAATTATGCATTTTTTCAGGTCTTAATGGAGGAAAAATGTTACTTGGAGGGAAATTATTACAACAGTTATTTCGAAAACTAACAATAAGAGTGCCTCACCTTGATTATGTAACAGATGCGATATTTTTAACAAAATTCCTACCCACTAAAATTTAACAATTTTTTGCATGTTATTGAGATGCAGTTATATGGAGGCTTGACCTTACATAGAAAATACACCCTAAAAAGGAGGGAGATAAATAAAACAAGGAAAAACGTCTAAGCAAAATAAAGTAGTTTTTTGCATGATTGCAAAAAAAATGGTAAACTGCAAGAAACCCCATTACGTTTACAAGGATGCGGAAGAAGGGAATAAAATGATCTGTTTAATGATATTTCCCTTGTAAATTCCATCTTTGGCATCCTCCCTCCTACCTCTTATGGTTAAATGTACAGCAATATAGTGGTTAGGGAAAAAATCCGGAAAGTTAATAGGGAAACCTCTACAACGAAATACCACTACTTGAGAGTAAATGTAACTTGACTGAACTAAAGAGCAAGAAAATAGAAGAAAAAGTTAAGAATCACTATATAAAATTCTAATGCAAACTAAATGGAGCTAAATGCTCATTCCCGGAAACTAACAACCATTCGCAGAGCCGCACATAAAAAATCCCTACATCAGAAAAAAGTTAAACCATTTGCAAAAACATCAAGTTTATTAAGAGAAAATCGGAAAACCCAAGTTTTACGTCACAGAAGAAAAAGGAGGAAATCCTAGGGACAAAATCCTCCTCAGAAATTCCCACTCAACTGTCAGCATACAGGAGGAAGGGTAGTAAAATGGATTTAAGATGAGAAAGGAGACGATATAAGTCCTTCCCTTCCTTCTTTTTCCACAACAGAAAATAAGCCCATGAAAACTAATGTAACGATAATGTCTACCCTTCCGTCCACTACATTAAAGATCCCACTTATCCCATGCCCTTAGTATTTCCCTATATCAAGTGAAAGCACTTTCTCCACATCACACACAACTTTCTCTCTCCCAACACTTTCTCTCTCTCTCTCTCTCTTCCCTTACTTACAAGTCTTTTTACAATCTCAAGTACCAATTGGCCAGTGAGAGTCCGTTAACATTATACAATTCCTATCCACTTCCTTATAATGTAACATTCACGGTTATAGGAAAAACCCTTGGAAATTGGACTTTCTCCGGACCACACACACACGTGTTAAAAACACGCCTCTTACATCTCCCACCCATCTTGTCATCTCAAGTATTCCGGAATTTTGTCTCCTCTTTTAACCTCCTTCCATCCTCCTGCCAAGTCTATAGGAAAAATTTTCTTATCCATGTGTGTAATAGTGCTGACACGTACATGGTAAAAGTTCTCATCAAAACTAGTAAGTCAGCCAAGCTACAATATGGACAGTTTTAGCTTGGGCATTTTATATGTAAGACAAGGTTTTTTATACAGACAAGCTTTTTCATACAGGTTTTATACATAGAAATCCTATATTGAAAATGTGAGTTTGTTAGAGCGTAAAATAGGTGCTAAACTTGTTCACTTCATTGCATTGGCTGAGGGAGTGAGAGAGAGAAGGAAATAGAAGCTTTTCCTTCACGTATGTACCTACCTAATGGGTATCTAAGAATATAAGGTAGGGAGAGAAAAAGCTGGATCCTTGTATTAAGCTAGACATTTCCTTTACATGACAAAAGCATTGAGCCGTCTGTTTGCCGGTTTGATTAGAATCCGACCAACTCCCGGTTCCTGTCATTGAGACACTACTATGTACTTCTGCTCCTACTACTACTACTACATAGTACAATGCCTTTTATGGATATGTCTTTAGGTAGACAATTCCTCTGCTGCGTGAGTAGTACCTCCTCGTCGTTTCATTTGCTCCATGTCCACCATCACTTATGCATTACCTTTACAATCATAGTCCTCATATTCTCTCGTCCTCTTACATATTTAACCATGCACATTAAGTTAAGTAGTTGGGAAACGCGGGGTTTTTTTCTATTTGAAAAAAATCGTTTAGATATCAATGCTCTCATAAAAGCTGGGCTATTTATACGGAAGAAATCATATCTGTATGTATTCCCCATGTAAATTATATGGATATGGATATTTGATGTGCTGGAAATGGTTTGGAGCTAAAAGGACGATTTTTCCTTTCAATGTTTAAATATATGCTATTTGTTTGGAATGGCGGTGAGAAAAATTTATTTGTACTAAAATCTTACTCTTTGAACTTTCACAATAATTGATTGGGGTTGATATTGGATGGAATAAATAAAATAATTTTTTTTCAATGTCAGGATCAAAGGGGGAATGTTAAGGTAGCAATGATTGGGTACTATTTGGATTATAATCTTCAATGTTAAAGATACATAATGTTGTAGAAAGTAGGAGGAAAATTTACGAGGTTTTATTTCTTTTGGAGCTTTTGTATGCGTGGGTTTTCTAACTTCACGATTCATTTATTTTGCTTAAGAGAAAAAACTGTGGGTCTCATTTAAGGCGTTTTATTCCACCAGCTTGAGGAAATCCTTTGAAGTTGAAGCCTTTTTTTTAGTGAAGGAAATTATATGAGAAAGGATAGAGTGTTAAGGGAGAATTGTGAAGGAGAGGTTTTCTCTATTCAAAGCTAGTAGAGAGGTCTCAAGGATATCGTAAAAGCTCTATTTATGGATTTTCGAGAAATTCAAAGAAAACTTCTAACAAGGAGCGTTGGATAGTTAAATTTGAGAAAGTGTGTCAGGAATGAAGAAATTATAAAAGCGCAAATGTTTTTGCAATGTGTAAAATGTTTTGTAAATTTTCCCTGCTTTCACTTGCTTTCTCCTGCTTTCTCCTGCTTTCTCCAACTTTCTCCTGCTTTCACTTAAAAACAGGAAACCCATTAGAAATAAACGAAGCAGCTTGAAAAACATACACAATATTTTGAACATTCAATTTCACATGTCGATTGGCAATTTCTAATCCCCTCTAATGCAATTTCCCTGTCAGCTTAAAACTTGTGTGCCAGGTTGAAATGCAATTTCAATGTGTGGTTGGTTTGAGAATGGTGTGAGGTGGACAAAGTTTTCCCCTACTCCTTCGCAGCCGAGCTGTATATATGCATAAATATTACTAGGTTAAAGTGCATTGAAATTGAGCTTCCTGCCACGCTACTTTACTGCCCATGATAGTTCAATGAGAGATGAGGATAATGTATTTTCCAGCCATACTCTTTTACGATGACTAGCGGAGTAGGGGAAAATGTAAGCGGATTTTCCTAGTAAATTTCTTAGAGAATCGGACAAAAGTAACGTGACGGCCCCGAGTCTGCTGCATTCAATGTATTGTCTACGCTTGCGGGCCCGTTTCTCTCTAAGGGGAGTATCGTGTCGGATTGTTTGACGGATGTAAGCTCCAGTAAATCTTATTGGAAGGCGCTAGAGGTGATTGAAACTGAATGCTATGCGGTATAATAATTCTAATCCCTTCATTCCTTCCCTGGGTGAGTCCATACATATTTTCCCATCTCCCATTACACATTCTATACATATAGTATTTTTTCATGGATATATCCCTTACGTCATACAAAGGTACTGGGGTGGGATAAATGGGAAAAAAGTAGCAACAAATTTTTTCACAACTTTATTGCAAAAAATTCAATAATAGGCCCTTGTTGAGTTTAGCCGACTTTAAATGCCCAAAAACGCATGTATTTTTCTTATGTATATTTTGTATATAAAATATACACACGTATATTTAGAGGCTTGGGCAGAAGGTACTATTTTATTGGTAAATGTCGTACATGTATATTTGTTAGGGGGAATCGAAAGTAATAAAAACACGTGTATAAATGCCCACATTTCTCTATGTGCTTATGTGTATAATTATGTATTTATATTTACGTGAGTAGGCCTATGAACTAAATACATGTATTTATACGTAGGAAAAAATCCACACGCATATAAATATGAAAGTTTAGTTTGTACATAATAATTGTAGGGAGAAAGTTGCCTGTACTTTGAGCACCAGTGTGCTCCAATATGAACGTCATGTTACAAGATCCATGACGTAGATACAATGTGGACGCAATGTTATTAGCTATGACCATAAAATATATGAAATGTTTGTTGCAACTCAAGCTCAAGGAGAAGTACAAGAGGAAAAAGAGAGAGAGAGTACAAAAAACTTTTTTTTATAGCTGAATGTTGTTTAGTCTTGATGGACAGGCTGACCCTTTATCCCAACACTAATTGGTTACGTGAAAAAGTTAAAGCGTCAATGAAACTTTCTACATGAAGACATGAAGGCTTAGCCTCGAGAAGAAAAAAAACTCATAAAATTTATTTTTGTGGCTTTCTCAATGTTATATGGAACACTTATACTAACAACGCATATTCTTACACTGACTTTCCCCATAAAACTTTCTCCATATAAATTAAAATAGCGTGTGAAAGGCCAAGGGACAGTTTAGAAAAAGTTTCAAGTTTAAACCTACGTATTGGATTTTTATCAACCATGAGAAAATGTAGGACATTATTTTTAAATTAAAACGGCCGCGTAGAAAAATAAAAGGAAATGGATAAAAAATAAAGAATATCCAGAATTTTCCTTGTCCTTAAAACAATCATTTAATATCATTGGAAATGATGCTCAAAATCCTTGATATATTTTCTTTGCAGCTACTGAAGAACTAAGGAAGTTGGGAATTTCGGGAGCTACTTTCTCCCGCTACTTTCTCCTAGGACTGTCTCTTCATTGGAGAGAGCTTATGCTGGTTTAAGAGGGAAATCCATTCAAAGGTCGGGTGAATGGAAAATATGCAAAATTGGAATTGTCTTTTGTAACCAAATAAATTACACTTGACTATTAATCGTTCCATTTGAATGAATTTCCATAAACTACACCCCCACATTTATTCTCCTCCATTAAGGTTGGCACATTTGATACAATGTGTTCAATTCCAAAATCTTCTCAGGCTTTCACTTCCTTTCATATCCCGAGATATTTTATTAAGGAAATCTCCTATGGGGGCGTTCGAATATTAAGAATATCATTTCTTTCAACCTCTTTCTTCCTTTCGACGATTTTATCCTCCGCAGTAGCCATTGGATTTATTTAGGTTTTTTTAAAATCAATTTTGGAACTTTCGTCAAATAAAATTCCTGATCTTTATTACTTTTTCCAAGGTTATATTTAGCCCTGGAAAAGAAAGGAAAAGGAGTGGACATGTGAGAAAACATTTACTCTCTCCGTATGCTTTCATCCCTTACATATAAGGCCATGTAGTTGTTGACCAAGTGTTGGAACAAAGGCATGAGGTATGTGTTTGATCATGTTATTGGCAAGAATGGAGAAAATCCCGGGAGAAATTCTCAAAAGGATAAAAAATCTTTTTGTTACATAAGTTTGGCAACTTTCTCCAAAAATAGTAACATTTTGGTTAAGGACGTCTCTTGTTCAATGACATTCTCTCTACTCTTATTGTCACAAAGGATGACTATGAATTTCCTATTCAATGGATTACAAAGAAAATAAAAAAAATTCCTTTCTCTTCCATCAAGGACTTTCTCCAGCTTTCTCCTTCCTTTATTTACTACCCTTATAGGCATAGGCCTCAAAACACATTTATACATGAATGGACTATAGCCTGGAATCCCCAATGTAACTAAATGCATCCAAGCCTCAAGGGCTTCTTTTTCCTTGAAGAAAACCCAAATTGAAATTTCATTTCCTCGGGTTTATGCATAGATAAATTGCATGCTTCAGCAGCTAATGACTTGAGCAGAGGAAGATTTGTAGTGGGTGTCAAAACACATTGTCTGGATTAAATTTTCACTGGAAAAAATATATTAAGGAAAAAGTCAAACCATTTTTTCCATATTTTTTCCTCCTTCCTCCTTTCTCCCGTATTACATCCCTTGGGTTGTACTTTTTTTAAAATTTAAACATAATTGAACTTTGGTAAAAATTTCTTATAGCTTACCACCATCCTTTTTTATGTATTAATAATTTTCCGGACAATATTCTGCCAAACGATAAATACTCTTTTGATGGACGCTTTTTCCCTCCTTAATTTATTCCCCCTGCCAATGGAATGTCAAATTTAATAATGAGGCCTCCATAATAATGAGTTATAAAGATAATCGTTTATTCATGCATTTACTCAGAATCACTTACTCCTCTTTTGCTCTATACAATAAAGAAAACTGGGTCACATAAATTTTCAAGGATCAAGATAAACAAAATCCCGATCCTCAAGTGTTTCCGTCTTTTATTTTATTTTCCCTTTCCTAACATTCTTTTCCAATTTAATTCAAGATACTTTTCCCTTGCAAAAAAGCATCTGCTTTTTTTGCAAGGGAGAAAAAAAGGGAGTAGAATTGGAGTAACATTTTAAACCTTTTCAATTGCTTTCTCCATAGTACTTTCTCCAAATCTTTGGATCCGTTGAATACAAAGGCTAATGCAAATGGAGAATTTATATGGTGTAAGCCTGTCGTCTGAGAAGGATTGTAATTACTTTGAAGATGCTTCTATGTGGGAAAGACATGGACGTACATATGTGTGATTGCTATGGAGGACATTGGCCGGATACAATATTCGAATTTCTCTCCTCTCCCAAGACTTACAAGTTGTTTTAGTACCCCATTGCTCCTTTTGATTGTCTAGCACATAAATATTTTAAAAACCCCGGAGGAGCCCTCCCTTGATGTATAGACACAATTTCCCTATCATTTCCCAATCCTTTATTTTATAAGGAAACTTATGCACGTGGAATAATGGATGCATCACATGTAGGACAAATAATGTGCTATGCATCCTCAAGTTTTTGTCCTATTTTTTCCTTTCGTCTTTATAATGTCTGCAGGCTTATTATTATGGAACTAGATTTTTGTTGCCAGGATTGTTTAAAATCAATGTGTGGGAGTGAAGGATGAAGTTAAAAATTATTTTGTTATTTTTAATACAAAAATTTAGCAAAGAAATTTTTGTTTCCAGGGCCAGGAAAAAAATTCAAGATTGATGAATTATGTATAGCGGATCTCCCCATTGAATTGTTAGCTTTCTCTTTCAGTCTCTTTTGAATATCTATGGTAAATATGTAGCTATAGGATTTTGGTGTATGGTGACTAATACGGAATTCCAGGAGCAAAGACACATGCACAGGGAATTTCCACGGGGAATCCCATTCTTTTGGTTGTAAAATCCTACTACATCTCTCTCAAAGGCGAGGGGCTCGCGTTTTCCCCTACAGTTAACAAAATATCACCAGACTCTACAGGATTGATGCCTATTCCATAAACACCTTTGTATCTAAATTGTATGGCACTAATTTCCATCACATTTCATCCACGCACAGGCTAACAGTAATTGAACAAGACTTTCCTATCTTTCGCCTTTCTCTTCTACAGCATTGAATTTGACTGTCAAAACAAAACCCCGCGTATAGAAAACTTGTGGTAATAATAGATAGGAGGGAATTCTATATGGGGTAATCCATTTATAAAACGTATTTGCAAAATTCCCTCCTCACAAGAATCCATCATGATAATCAAATAAAAGGACCACAATTTTGATAATATTTTCTATACATAAACAACGACACTCAAACCAGTGGAATTTATAGGCAGTTTTAGCACTCGGAAATTTCAGGGGTATTTTTGGGCTTGGAAAATTGAGTAGCCATAATGATACAAATTTATCATGTAAAAACCTCCTTTCAAATTTCTTTCAAACTTGGCCAATATTTAGTAGGGGGAGTTTTTGTGGAGAAAAATTGCTTTTAAAAAACTTACATTTAGTCTTTAAATTCCTTGCAGGAATACAAAACATTGTAGGATTTTTTTCTATTTGATTTTTTTCAATGCATGTTATCTATATTAATACATTGTGCTAAGAAATCAAGATAATACTTGAAAATACTAGTGGAACTGCATTGAATAAGGCTGACTAAGACTGTGTAACATTTATGTAATAGACAACTGTCGAAAATAACAGAGGCTACTTTTGTATTTGACAGGGACCTTGACAGTTCGCCAATTGTTTGCACTCTTCAAGTGGAAGAGAAAGCATTGGACTGGAAGCACCTAGAACTTGCTGAGTTTAGGGATACACGAGAGCCAGAATGCTGTCAAGACTGTCAATTTTATCCCTGTTGGTCAAGCGATTTCAATAGTAACTACATATATAATATAACGTTGGCTGTCAACCATTTATATTTAGTATTTACAAAAATAAAGAAATGATAGTCTCCAAAATAGAAAGAAAAATTCGAAACAAAAAAAAACACTATGTGCCAAAACGAGGAGGAATTCAATGGGGAAAGTTGGATAACATTTTTCAAGTTTTTCTTGGAAAATCTACCATATGTTGCAAATGTAAAGAAAATGTTTTTGTCTAAAAACAAGTGGACAAAAAAGGGGAGTAGAAGAAGATAGAAAATTGAGAAAAACAAACTCACAAGAGAAAGTCTTGTTGCCAACTTGGAGTGGAACCTTTAACAGTCACAGTAGTTGATTTGACATTCTGAAGCTTTAGTGTCACGTACGAATTCCATTGACCAGCTGCTACTGAAAGAAATAGGAGACATTTTCTCATTGATACATTTTAAGAACAAAATAATCAAAATATTAGAGACATTCTGAAATGAAATTATATGATAAAGCTTCAAAAGAAAGAAAAAGCTTGAAAAAAGTAAGAGAGGAAAAAAGCAGTATTTCTACAGCAACACAAAACATGTAAACGAAAATAGTATGAAATAAATACCCAAACAAGGGAAATGCACGATCAAATCCAAACTGCCGGCGAAAGCAATCAATTTTGATCGTGGAACTACAACCATGCAAATAGAAAGAAAAAATTATAAACGTAAGATTTTTTTTATTACATGCAATGACAGAATACACAAGAATTCTCATTTCCTTCAAAATCGAACACAAACCCTTAAATTCATGCAAAAAAATTTCAAGGAGTACAAATGAAACGACAAAGTTGCAAAAGCTCCTCTCAAATCATGCACAACTTTTTACAACTTTTGCGCATTTTTGCAAAAAAATCCCTTTTTACTCAATTTGCAACATTTACCCATATAATTTCCCACAAATTTCCCTTAAACATGTTGAAAATCTTGCAAGGAGTAAAATAGAAGAGAAAAGTTGGAAAATATAAAATAAAATGATTTTTTAACAAAAGCTTTAGAAAAGCCGCAACTTTCTCCAACTTTCATCAGTTTTTTAGAAGAAAATTTCAAGGAAAATAAATTTGTAAGAAATTTTTTTTGACAAATATGTTTGATACACGCCAAAATTAGAGACTTACCATGAGCTCCAACAAAATGCGCTTTCTTGACTGTAAAAAAATACAATAATTTATTGACAATCTAAATAAATAGGTTTTGAATATTTTAAAGGTGACACTATGATACCCGTAATGTAAGGTAATGTTTACAACATGGTGGTTTCATGCTTTAGCATTGTGGAGACCCCATTAATAATAATCATGATGATAGAATAGAGTGAGGAATATGTTCGTGGTATTATGGTTTGTTGTGTGTAGTCTGAGGGACAAATTATGTCAATACATAAGTTTTTCCATGTTACGCCAAACAACATCAGTTTGTCCATTACTAAATGAGCATAGGTAGAATATTTATGCGTGGGCTAAAGAGCATGATGTAAAAAGACAATGAACCCGTCCACTAAACATAGAATCTAAGTTCTATAGGCCCTCGTCGCATGTTAATATGAACCAATAACCTCACCTCTATTCCAACATTTTTTTTGCATTTTTTCCCATCCATTTCCCTCCTTGCACGCCCTTTCATCCCAGCTGTACTAAATGCTTAGATTATAATACCTCTTAAGAGAGCAGCTCATAATGAAGCTATGGACTTCTTCTGGGACTCTATTACAACAACGACCAAGAATGGCTTATCACCAACTTGAAAACTACAATACTTGAACCAATAGAGTAAATAGGCTTCCTATTACACGTAACTCGAGCTCTTTTCCTCAAGTACATGCACACGATGATCGATCCAAAAGCCTACTCATACTTTATCAAATTACATACATATGCATCAAATTCATAGCAATCACTTTCACTTTCAACTTTCCCCATTTATTCGAGATTTATTTTTTCTATCAAAAACTCTCCACCATCTGGATTTTTTTCTATTTGGATAAAATATGACTTACCAGACTTTTTTACAAGGCTCTATAGCTCAACGAGAATATGTACGGGGGTAATTTTAATAAACAAGAGGAAACACTTTTTTCAATAAATCCTCCTTACTCTGCGCAGCTTTAGAAAAAATCACGTTTAATGGCTCGAGTGCAAGTTTTGCAGAGGAAAGTGTAAGGGAAATTTTCTTTTAGAAAAAATTGTAAAGGAATTTCAAGTACATCACATTGCTTTTCCTGTTTGCCAATCTCAGCCATTTCTATTAGTCGTTATGGTAATGGGAAAAATTCAAAGAATGTTGTCTTTTGCAATAATGGCTCATCATGTGTCCTTCCTTTGTTCTTTTCCCCGAATAAATTCTCAGAACAATGTCAAGGAATTTCTCAAATTCCATTTCCCACAACTTCCCCCTTTCCTTCTTTTGTATTTCAAATTCACCTTTTAAATTATATGATTTTTATCCCATCTTCAATTTCCAATAGTAAAAACATTCTTTTCCTGAATTCTCAAAATGTTCCTTGTCTTCTTAAATGGGGAGAGGTTAGAGAGCTGGTAATAAAATAAATTCAAGTCTATTATAGGAACGTGCTAAAACGTCGCAATTTAATTTCAATAATTAAAAATGTCTCAGGTGCTAAAATGAGCCAGGAATTTCTAAAAGTGTGCTAATTAGTCCCCTACATTTTTTAATTAGCGAATTTATTTTGCAATGCATTTCTTAATTATGAGTCCAAGGAAATTTTTTCCCTCTCATTATTTTCCTCCCCAAAAAACTAAGCTCTACATTTATACCCATGCATACTTATTTAGTAATTGCATAATAATGCTCCCGCTAAATTCCTCTCCTACTAAACCTTCCTTCTCTATAGAGAAAATGCAAAAGCTAATTACTCATATTTTCTTTTCATAATTAATCCTAATATAAGCCTTAAAAGTTAACCGTCCAAGGTCTCCTCCAAGAAAAAATTCCTACCAAAAATAGCTCCATTAGCGTCATGAAAAATGACGTCTTTTCCTCACCTTCTTATTACCATGCAATATGCAAGGGAAAAAATTACCCTACATTTCCTAATTTAACCCAAGTACCATTTTGATGAGAGTGATAAAAATAAAAGTAAAAATGTAAGAAAATGTTTTTTTTACCTGTGACACTAAGTAGCGACATTCTTCGGTCATTCGTGCTAAAAAGTAGAGCTTACATGTATCAAGTCACTGGAAGAACAGATAGTAGAGTAGTTGAACACGAAATACATATGTGTATGTATTAATTAATTATTTAATTATATAAATTGAAAAAATGAGTGTAACTTTTTCTTTTTCAGAACGAGTGAAGGAGGAGTAACATTTTGTAGGGGAGAGAGAGAGTGAGAAAAAAACTTTGAGTAAAGAGACAGAGTGAGTGAGAGAGAGAGAAGAGTAACGAGAGGACCGACGTGTATAATTATCTAGAATGACAAGTAGCACCAGGGTTTTACATATACATGTAAATATGTATGTAATTTTTGTTAGTAGGAGGATGGTCGAGGAACAGACACTTTTTTACCACAGTATTCATTTAACAACAAGAACTTCCAAGGCAATTAACAATGAGTACAAATATCCTCCACAACTATACATACAATTAATACATTCACACTCACACACACAAACACACACACACTTCCCAGGTTTTTGGTGCTAAAAAAACAGCTGTGGTTTTTTATATGTGTGTGTGTTTTTTCGGTGTCCTCTCTCTCGCTATGTTTTCCTACGAGTATAATATCGTAAGTTCAAGGATCTTTCTCTTCTCCATCATTCTGGTCATCAAATCATTTTTCCTTGAGGTAATGATAAACATCCTTGTTTTTTTTGTCGTTCACAAAATTATTATTATTAGGGCAGTCATATTTCTCCTGTCTCTGCTCTCCTTCCCCTTTCACCACTATAACTAGTAACTTGACTATGGAGTCAGGAGTCACATCTCACAATCTTCCATCATTAGTCGAGGAATGGCGAAAAATCCGAAAACTTCCAATTTTGTCACATCCTGGATTTTTTTTCTTTCCTGTTTTTTTCTCTTCTTTTGATGATATCCTTAAAAAGGATGATGACCAGGAGAGTCCGGGAGCAACTGGGAATTAAGGGAGAGCAATTATTTTTTTTTTTACTAAACTTGCTTATTTAGTTCTGAAGGAAGGGGGAAAATAATGAGAGAAAGGAAATGGAAAAATTGCTGGTAATTTAGTTAGAGGAATGACACGTATTTTTGTATAAGGAATGTACATATGTAAGAATTGCGTAGGAATAAATAGCTAGGAATCGATTCACGTGGGCTAATTTATCAACCGTGTAATTTTCCTAAATAACTTTCCTTCAGTTTTGTCATAGTAACTTAATAGGATCGGCCTTTTGGGCTTTTAGCGCCGGGTATTTTCTCATGTAGGTGAAATTCACTATTTTGTCATTTAGGCCGTGCATATTGGATTTTTTGGAGGGGTAGGACTAAAGTGTGATGGTGAGTATATTTGGGAGAAAGCACAATATTTTCGGTTTAAAACCTCGTGTATTTTTAAGGTTCAAGCTCATTTTGTTAAGGTGTAATGAAAAAAGGGGTGTAAAAAAGTGGTTTTTCCTACGTTCATTGATGATTTTTTGATAGTAAAAGTATTTTTAGAATCTTAATCCTTGGCCGCTTTTTACTACATTTTTTACAATTTGCTACATAGAAATTCCCTCTTGTAGGATTCTCACTATAATTGACAGTTACGACTTCCTTGGCACTCTATCTTTCCCTTCCCTACCTTAATTGGACGTGTACATATGTATGCCGTCAAATTCTACTGGAATAAAACCATTGGAGTCGCAAGAACAATTAATTTTCATAATAAAAATATGGGTCAAATTTCCAAAAATTTTACTGCCACATTTTTGTGAAAAAATTTAGGGTAAGAAAACTGGATTGTAATTTTTTATAAAAAGTTATCAAAATTTGCAAAGAAAATTTTACTAAAGTTTGCAAAGAAAATTTTACTAAAGTTTGCAAAAGTCCTCTAGATGCGAAAATACTGCATTAAAATATACCCTGAAAATATTTTCCGTGTATTTATTCGAGCAAATATAATTGAGGAAAATAGCTTTGCATTGGTATATAAATTTTATTGGCTAAAATAATCCCACTAATTTGTATAACTTACGCTATGGACAAGAAAGTTGATGGAAGTAGCCAAAAATATATTTACCCAAGTGGGTAAATTACATCTATTATTTCTCTAATCACTACCCTCAACTCCTTGTATTGCTCCAGCTCTGCGGTATTTCCTTATTAGGTCTAGCCCAAAAACAAATTAAATCGGAAATACAAGCAAATGTTACCGAATCCCCCTTTGCAAATTTTAAAGGTTTTTCTCCAAAAGGGTAAACATTTGAAAGGATTTTCTAAATGGGAAAATTTTTAAAGGAATCTCTAAACCACGAAAATTTGCTCAAGGCAAAAACGCCTTTTATTCAAAAAATTTCCAACCATAAAAATTTTTGCGGGATTTTTTTGCAAGAACCATTGAAAATTTTTCTATGTAAGAAAATATCCTACCTTTTTTCTCTCTGTGGTCAGCACAAAAACTGGATTTCCATTGATGTAACTTCAATTTCACTGTTTATCAAGGATTTTATCCGCAATGCAACTATTCTAAGATAACGTAGCTACTAAATAAATTTCCTTCACTTGTTTTCCTTCCTCTTTAAAATTTATTTATTTTTCTTATATTTTTATTTTATATTTAAAGTAACCACTTTCAACTTTCACTGAATAGTACGAGCCCAATGTACTGACCCTTGCTAATGAGCTCAGGCAAGTGAGTACATGAGGGATTGGAAATTAGAATTTGTAAATTGTTTCCGGGCATCGCGCCGTCCCTTTCTAAAAAAACTGCAGCGGACTCGTCAACAATACACACCGAACTGGGAATTGGAATGCATGTGAACTCTTTCTCTCTCTCTCTTGAACATCGGACGTAAGCTATAGAAGAAGAACCCCCCTTTTTTCCTATGGTAGGATGTGGAGGCTGCGCTAAGTGAGGTCTTTTTCTTCTGCCAGTGCGACTCACGTCATTGTCGACGCCAGACCTATGCCCTAAACTTTTCTCTCTTTTCTCTCTCTCTCTCTCTCCTTTCCCTTGTACCGAGAAACACAGAGACCTAGAAGAGTAACCACCCTATTTTCGAGAGAGTTGCTTTTTTACTCCCTTATTGATCAATTTAGAGTAAGTCTTTGAACGTCAGAGGTCATGCGAATACTGGAATCTCTATTTTCCCCAGATATGGAAATACTCCACCCGAGCGCCATCTCTCAGAAGAAGGAGACACTTGGTAGGGGGAAAAAGGGCGCAGCTGTTTCAATTTACACTTGATATCCACACACATACTCAGATATCCTTTCCCTTTAGCCAAATGGGGCTGAGAGTGTGAAAATCCTTTTGAAAATTGGAGTTTTAAAGTCCAAGTTGGAAAAAAGTACTTTAGTGATATTTTACACACATTTTACCATACATCCATAAACATCCAAGACATTTGTGTATGGATCATATTATGTCTCGGATCAGGTTTCGCTAAGTTGTAAAGTATCAAATAGATAAAGTTGTATAAACTTGTGTAGTCCTGATTTACTCTTGATTTAGAGACTCATGGGTGTAAATGTCAAAAGTTAAGTTCGCGTTGTCAATGAACATGTGAAGGTGGAGTTGACACCTGGACATTTTTTCGGGTCAGACTTTGACACTGCAGAGCTTTATCATGTGATGGGAGTAGAACTTTGCGGGGATTATCTTTAAGAGATAAAAATTCAACGGGAAGAATTTTTTGGATGGAGGAGGTAAGAAATTTTGTTTTTGTGAGTATTTTATCGCATCTGGTAGAGGTGTTTCTGATGATGATTGAGATATTAGGGGTAACATTTTTTGAATTTGTGAGGAGAAAATTATTTAGGTATTTGAGAGGATTAGGGTAGTGTAAATATTTTGTGGTGACATTTATGTAGAAATTATGGATTTTAGTGAGGTGAAAATTTTGGATTTTATACAATTATTATTTGTTTTTGTGTGGGAATAATTTTATGGTGACATTTTTTATGGATTTGGGCTATAACTTTGATGGTGACACATCTCTGTAAATTTGATAGAACTTTTGAGGTAGCATATTTGTGTAAAAATTTTGTGGTGACATTAAAGTTGAGCGTGAGGGAAAATTTTTATGATGAATTGTTTGTACAATTTTAGTTAAGCATGTAGAGGTTGGAAATTGACATAAAATTATTCGCGAATTTGAGGTTGTTGGTTATTAATTTGCGGGTCAAAATTTGAAATGAATATCCCGAATGTGGTTAAATTTTAAATTAATGCGTGTAAAGTTTTGGCATTAAAAACTAGCCTATTATAAAATTTTGAGTAACATTTGATGAATTGCTTGGAAATTATGGGCTCATATCAAAAAAATTTAATGTTGAGTATTTTCCATTTGTTTCAATGTACTTGAAAATTTTATGGATTACAAAATATCATTCAAGTTTTACCAATATTATTAAATTTAATGGGAAATTTGCTCAATTTTGGAGCCTCTGAGCCTATTAACTTCATACAAAGGTTTTTTTCGCAAAAACGTAGGATTCAATCCAGTAAGTTTGTAACTAACAAATTCACCAGATGAAGAGAAATTTGTCAAAATAATTTGGAGACCAAATTTTCTTTTACCACCCTAACACAACGTGACATACGACTCGAGACACATTAGCAGATGTCAAATCTAATAGAATAAGTCCATACACAACCCAAGGGTCAAGCTCCTATTGATTGAAGGAGTAATGGTAAAAAAATACAAAAAAATTCCCTGCAAGGAGAGCCGAGGAGTATTTGAAAAAAACGTATTTACTAATACTTTAAGTCCAGTTAATGTGGACTTTATTAAAAAATACGGCTATATAGTGGAGAACTGCTGAGCCGGAAAAAAGGAGTGTGCCAATTCCTTACAGAGCGTCCAGAAAAAGCAAGTTGGATGCAAGTGTCTTGAAAACTCGAGAGCAATACATTTCTATTTGCTTTGAATTCAGTAAACATTTTTCCCTCTCATGTCAGCTTGAGTAATCTCCAGTGAAAATATACTTGAGAGAAGAAAAATCCTATGGTATGTATGTACCTACATGTATAACTATATGAAATAAAAAAATGCCAGGGTCAGTGGATTTTCTCAAGTAGAAATGGATTCGCTGAAGCTCTCATACATATCAATGTATTCGCAATATATTGGCTTTCTCAAGCCTGTACAGTTCCTATATAGACATTGTTGAAAAAAATATGAAAATGGTCAGAACTTCTATACACTTGAATGGATGGAGAGAGTGAGATCCATTTAGTTTTTTCTATCTTATTCTATTTGTCTTTTTTTCTCCATGTCATGCGGTAACCCTAGTCCCATATTCCTCTTTCTCTGCAGCCCTAAAAATTTTTAATATTATTTTCCCTCGTATTTTATACATACAGACACACACACACACATACACATTTTTTTCAACCTACGCACATATGTTGAAATAGAACCAGGATTTGATGAACAATACAATTTTTTCTACAATGAATCACAACGTAGGGAGCGTGTCAGGCTGAAAAAAGTAGAAATCGATTGAATCGACTAAACTTCTCTTCGACAGCCCTCAATCCTGGATTTTCCATCCTTTCCATCAATCCCACTAAAATCTCCTGGATCTCAAATCTTTTTAATAGGAAAGACTGCAGCCAAATATTAGTGTAAAATTTCAATGGATTAATTACAAAAAATTAAATTCTTATTTTCCAACCATTAAAATAGTTTTTTAAAATCCTTCAATTTTTTCGTAATTTTTGAACCAATTTTTTTCTTTGATAAAGTTTCAAAAGTCATTTTTTTCAAAATAATTTCCCCCAATTTTGCCCAAAATAAATTTCAAACCATTTTGATCAAAACATTTTCAACCCGTTTATTAACAAATGTTTATCCATTTTTCCTAAAAAGTTTCCTTGCTTCTTTTTTTATGTGAAATTTTTAACACAATTTATGTGAAAAAAATCTAAGGAAATAAATTATTATTTTTTCGGACAAATTTAAAGAAAATATTTGAAACGGGATTTGCAAACAAAAATGCGGTGAAATGTATTTTATTTTTTAGTAAGGGTTTATGGAAGAAATTTTAAAGCTATATTTCCAATACAATAGGATGCAATTCTAAGGGAGTAGAAAGAAAAGTAAAATTCCCCTGTTTAGGGTTAAGGCAAGGGAAATAAAGGAGAGTAGGGGGAAAAAGTGGCATGCATTTGCCTCCACACAGTGAAAATGTACCGGTTGTAATTCATTCTGCGGATAAGATGAATCATTCAGATAAACCATGATGATCTTCCCACGTGTGCCTCAACTGTAGCAGATGAGTCAGAATTTCATGAATGTCAACCGACTGAGTAAGCATAATGTTTCCAACCCTTATGTACATCCCCTACTTCCATCCTCCACCACTCACAAAATATTTGCCAACTTGCATTACAAACCTAACCCATCATCAAATTCAAATCTCTTTATCAACACAAATTTAAAAAAATCCAAGCTAACAAAACTCATCAACCTAAAAAAATTTCCAGCAGAAAAAAATAAATTTGCAACCCAAGGATTTTTTCCCATTGCATCCTCCCTTTTACCACATCACACTTTATACATGGGCTGAGGATAAAGAAGAGGATTGATTCTAAAAGGGTATTCGAGGTATTCGGAAGGGAGAAAGGGAAACGAGCTAAAAGATGAAAGTTCAATGATGGTGTAAATCTTGAGAGAAAAGGTCGAAGTAGTACATTTATTTCGAGCTAGATGGAGGAAACTATGTTAATTTAGCCACATCAACCCATACTTGTCTCAACTTCTCTTTGATTTACTGTAGGGTGAAAGGCATTGCCGTTAGTGGAGAAAGACGGGGTCGTCCGTAGTTTTCTTTCCTATCTTTCTCCTCCACACGTAGGACTCCCAATCTTATGTCTCTCTCTATACATGTACATACACTCTCTTTTGTTAAGCAAAACTACTACTACCACTACATATTGGAATTAGTACTTTCTCTCTCCCTCCTTCCCCACTACTCCTCTAACCAGCTCACATTCACACGGGTATAACTCCCATGCATTGCTTTCTCTCTCCCCTTAAATCCTATATGTTAAAATATAGTACGAGTAGTCTCTAGCTGTCGTCAGAGCTAAGGAAACCTCTTGTGCCCGAACTCATTTCAGCCTACCATGCTAATATGCATGGGAGTACAAACAAGTCGGGCTTCCTCTATATACTCCTTACGTCCTTACGTATCTCCATACCTACCTGCTTATACAGGCCCACATATATATTTTCATGTACGTGCAGGCTTATGAATGTCCATATATGTACATGCTTATATATATATATGTCCATGTATGCACATACATGCTTAAGTATGTCTCAAGTGTACATGCTTATTACGTATGTTCGTATATGTACGTACATATGTACGTCCCTATGTTATATGCTTAAGCATGGCCGCAGTCTTACATGCTTTTTACATGCCTATGCTACAAGCCTATGTAAGTGCCTATGCTATACAAGCGTATGTAAAGGCTGGGATACGTCCCCCCTATGTGTACATAGAGGGTACGTGTGGATAGATACATATGACATAACTGTATTGAAAATAATGTATGTACGGAGCAAGGGAAAAATGCATATGCCTAGTAGAGAGTAGCTGGAGCTGCGTAGAGGGACATATGTGAGGGGATATGTAGGTAAATAGTGTGGATGGATGGTAGGGGAAAAAGTCGTTTCAGAGTAAATTCAGTATAAATTCTAACCGTTGTGTGGAACTATGTGTTGGGTGAAGTAGGCTCGTAGGGACGGTAAAACTGGCACTGTACCTACTTTATGTGAGCCATAGGAGAGGGGAAAGTAGAGGAAAGAAATAGAGAGTGAGCTCTTGTAGTAGTAGTTGTAGTAGTAAGGAAATGCAATGGGTAAATTCGGGATGAGTTCTTTTGGTTTTCCTTGTTCGCTCTCTCTCTCTCTCTCTTCTTAGCTCTCCAGCCTGGTACTTTCCCTTTTGAAAGTATATAGTAAATATAGTGGGGGATATAGAGGAAGCTATTGAGTATCGAGCTGGAATATAGTGAGCTTATAGGGAGTACCCACCACCGAGCTCACAGTATGGGTCTGTGTATTAGGATTGAAGTGGAGGCGCATGTTGACTGTACAGACAGCCTCGATTGCGACTGTGTGTTGTGTGCTCCTCATTGGCTCCCATGCACGATCACTTTTATGACCCTACACCATTTCAACCCTTATGCAGGCTTAGCTCTCTCTCTCTCTCTCGCTCTTTCCTCTCTCGCCTGTCTTTCTCGCTCTCCCCAAAACATGACTGCAGTCGCACAACGTCTTCGACACTACACAACTAACTCTCTCGTACTCGCAGAAGTTACCTTTTCTATAGCATAGAGAAAAATTACAAGGGGAGACTTTTTACAAGGGGAAAATTATACCTTGGTGTTCAGTTTTTTTCATTTTCCTCAAATCGTGTGTTTTCTTCAAATCCTGTTCTTCCTCCTTACTTGTTGTGCGGTAAGAAAAACAAAAGGATTTCCTTCAAAAGTAAATGTGCAATTTTTTTCTTTTCTCAAGTACTAAAAAATTTGTCACAGCTTGTGTTCTTAAGAAGTGTTTTACTCATTGGATGGGAAAGAAAGGGATTGTACTTTTAAACACTGAATTTTCTGGACCAGCGAAATTGTACGTAAAAGTCGGTCTTTTTACAAAGTGAGTCTTTGCAGTGAGTATTTGGTACATACATTTTGTTCTCACAAATTCTCACGTCAAATACGAAAATCATCCGAAGCTGGAAATTCTACAAGAAAATTGTTACCGATGGATCTATTTAAAAAATGATGTAACTCCCCTTCGGCGTGATAAAAGAGGTAGAAAAAATAATTAATCATTCTAAAAGAAAATGTACTATTTTAGAGCTAGACAAATCCTATTCTAATAATTGACGTCAAAAATATTGACACATTTTTGTACATGTAAAATCCTACGTGAAATTTACAATGATTGAAAAAAGGAAGCAAGTTTTAAAAGTAAATTTAATGGCTTTTATTACTTTAGGAGAGAGAAAATTCTTGAATATAGTAAAAATCAATGTAGATTAATAATGTAGGGCTAGAGACATAGGATATTGATGTCTGCGACCTAGAAAATGGTCCTTTCTCTCAAGGTTTATTGCCTTAGCCGTTCTTTTTCCCACAGATTATAGTTCCAGTCCAAGTGCTACTTTAGTTTGAAAATTGCATTTTGGTCAGACATTTGCTCCATTTGAAGGACAGACTTTTTAGTGTTTGGAAAATACCAAAGGGTATAGAATTGGAAATTACCGCGTTGCAGAATGACGTAGGATTTTTTTCCTCCTCTGCTGTAAATTCTTTTCTTCGAGTAATTTTTTTGTCTTTCATTCCAAAGTGAACTTTCACTGGGTCCAAAGTACCTCATTGGTATTCGAGTTTGGTCAAAAGGACAAAACAGTTTTTGTCAGCGTTAGGAAAACTAGGTTACGTTTTATTACATTTTCCTGTCCCATTGTTTCCTCCTCCTTCCTTACCAAATGGAGTAAGTTGTAGGAAATGATAAAAATGTTGGTTTTTTTTGGTTTTTGAGAAAAGGTTCTCTTTTCTAAAAGCAGGAGGGGAAAATTTGAGGATTTTTTTAAAGGTGTAGGGTAAAGGAAATCGAGCGCATATATACTGGTTCATTTCACGTCCCTTCTCTGGGGATGATTGTAAGTGTCAGATTGTATGATTGAGTATGGTAGTTATGTTAGATTGGCCAGTTGGAGTTTCTTGTCGTTTGGATTACTTGCTCGCGTAGGACTCAACATGGGCTGTCTTTCCTTATATTCCTATATAAGTAAGTTCAAAACTAGGACCATGGGATAGTTTAAGAGAGGAAAAGGGGTAGGGAGTTTAGCATGAATTATTATTATATGTATAAAAGGAATAGGCTCCTGATAAATCTTTAGCTTTACATAAGGCTTCTTATAAAATATGAATTTTTTCCTCCTTATATTTACCTTTGACTTTCCTATAATTACATGGCTAAAATTTATACATGTACAACTCTTGCAGAAATCACTTGGCTGTAAAGGATTGTCCAGAATTTATATGATGACTGGCATTAATGAATTGCTATATATTTTAGCATTTCATACGGTCATTTAAGCACGGTACTTAAATCCTATACACTAAATAATATTCCAATATAGTGGACGTACATTTGTACAAGACTGAGAAAAATCCTTGGATTTTTTTCTCTCCTTCCCTCTCTCTCTCTCTCTCTCTAAAGTTGAATTAAATTTTATGAGTATTTTATTGACACTAACCACTTGATAAAATATACCATTGAGATATTCAAAGCCCTTTCTAAAAGCTTGTTAATGTCCCTGCGTAGGTTTTTGCAAGATTGCAAAAAGTTGCAAGGGAAATTCTTTAGGAATCTTTTGTCCATAATTTTTCCTCCTTCCTACTCCCCCCTATTATTTCCAATGGATTTGCATTTTTTTTGACGGAGATTTGATGAAGAATGTACTAAAAAAAGATTATTATCAACTTCCATTGAGAAATATAAATCTTTCAAGAAATGACGTCCCTTTTAATAATAAGCTTCTTTCGCTTTTTTTACTCTGATTAACTTTTTATATGGGGAATACGTATATTGAGAGATTTCCAAGACTTTTCTCCGGAAATTTGTGAGATTTTTTCCCTTTTCTCTCCTTTTTCTCATTATTTGGTTGGGAGTCCTTCAATTTGTGAAATAAATTTCCTTTTTTACATCATTCATGAAAGGTTTATTTTTTTCCGAGAGAAAAAAGCGAAGTTTCTAATGAGGTGAATTTTCATTATTTCCTCCTCCCAAGATTTTTTTTCAAGTTCCTTGAATTGAGAAACTTGAAGAGTTAATTAAGGATTTACTCTTTCTTGTAAAGGGAATATAGAACTCAGTTTCCCCGAGCACTTCCACCAATTGCGAATTTATAATGTCAAAGGTGAAAGTACCTCATTTGAAAAGGACGGCTGGATGGGAAAAGTAAAAATAGAAAATATGTGTAGATAATAGCGTATTATTATTAAAGCATGTTACTAGGAAAAAATCAATAATGCTTTTTTTACGTAGGATTTCCTAAAAAAAGTTCTCCAACATTTTCTTCCCTTATTGGTAAAGGAGAGAAAGGGCGTAACGGAATGTCTTTTCTTGTGGCAGCTTTCTCTTGACTCTGAATTATCCTCAAGTCACTCTCCCTCTCTCTCTCTCCTTTGTTGATATGTCTATTGGAAAGTGTCTGTAATATTCACTTTTGCAAGACAATACACATAGTTTAATGTTGGATACTAAAAGTATATCTGAGTACATATGGAATTTACTCTATAGTTCCAACTTGTCTCGAGGCATTCTCTTGGGAATTTTGTATTGCTGAGGAGGAAGATTTTGCTCTAAATTTCCTGTCGGAATACACTCGGCCCTGTCAATTGAAGGTACAGGTGCATGATGTAGAACCAAACTTGGTTCAAGGTGTATGTTCCTCCCATTGTGTAAAATCATTGCCGGTAGGGATCGTTCAAGTTCTACTATTGGCTAAATCTATAGGTTCGCTTCTATGGGAACGGATCTTTACGTCCCTTTTATATGTACATTTATTTATTTACGTGGGTTTAATCCTAGGAATGGAGAATTAGGAAAATATTTTCCCTTCCAATCATTAGCTCTCTGGATTTGAATAATACGTGTATGAGTCTGTTGTTGGAATTTACTTGGAATGTGTTTTCCTTCCTTGGATTTAATATAGGGCTGAGGGAGTTATGTGGAAGAAGCGTGGAATTTACAACCCTTTTTCCAGACATTTGTATCAATTTCTAGGAAATTAAATGTGATGGGTGAAGGAAAAGTAGTGCATAAACGTCATAGCATAGACAAGGTTGGATTTAGCCGGAATTATTATAGGCTCTTCCTCAGATTTCACTCTCACATGGTTTTACGTGCATACAAATCCTGCATGTTTTCTAGAGAAATTTTTTTGTGGGCTCTGTATGTTTTAGTACATAAGGAATGGTATTCCATAAGTTTTTCATGTATGTATTTGTGTGGGGAAAATTGTTGCATATAAAAATCTTGGAGATTGCGCACACTTTCTTACCCATTTGATTTAACATGATTTTCTGCATTGTGGAAAATGTGAGTAGGGAGAAAGTCGTATATGTCCTTGGCTGTGTACATTTTTTTATGCTAGGGATTTTCTCTCTCTCTCTCTCTTTCTACTGCATATTATTCAAATGGAGATATAACAAGAATTTAAAATTTTACTATGTAGTAAACCAAGGGAAAACATGTGATTTGGTAGGAGTGAGTGTAGTGGTACATAAACAAGGGGAAAAGAGAAGGTAAGATTTTTTATGCCTCCCCGTCATCCTCTCTTTTCCCATTCCTTCATTTGTGTTCCTTTACCTTTACAAATTTTATGCATGGTTTGGTCCCCTTCAATACTTCAACTTTCACTCAACTCCCCGTATCTATTTCCCTTTCAACATCCATGTCCGGCTTGCTTACCTGAAGGGTAAGTTTTTTCCGGATTTTTTTCTCTCTCTTCCATATGTAGGAGGAGTAGTGAAAGTCCTAGTAGTAGTTACAACCCTACTCAGGATTTTTATATTCGGACGAATGGTTCTAGTACCAGGGTATTTTTTTACTAGTAGAGGATTTTCCCTTTCCTTTGCATCCTCCAACATAACTGTCAAGAGGAGTGAAGGGGAAAAATGGAGAAAATCAAAAGCCGACTGCGATATCCCTGGCTTTTCCTCAATACTTTTAGTTCCTAGGGAATATTTTTTTACATGTGTGTGCGTGTGTTGTATGCTGGGGAGAGAGTATAGGTAGAGGAAAAGTGTGTTTGGCGGAGAAAGCATGAAAAGAGTAGGGCTTTAAGTAGGTAGTAAAAGTCGGAGAAAAGGTTGAGAGAATGCATGTAGCTATAAATCCGTTAGTGTGGAGAAAGGTGTTTTCTCCCGATTTTTATGTAGAGGAAAAACTCCCTTTGTATTTACATACGGGGCTCCACACATCAAACTGAATGTATAAGTTGGCTGCTTTCATGGTGCGGTTCCTATAATAAGGTTTGTGTGGTGAACATACGACGAAATAGAGGGTTTTCATGTAAGGAGGATATGTTAAAATGATATTAGAAGGACTTTCTCTATTTTCCTTTTTAGGATTTTCCTTTCCCTTCCTTACTTTTTAGCCTGATGGAGTTCTATAGGAATTTTATGGAATTTCTCCATGTATGGAGAAAGTTATGGTGGACGGGTATGGCCTTGTAAATATGATCCTTGCCTAAAGTCAACTATTTAACAGAAAATTAATTTAATGGATAGAAATCGATAGGTTGATGGAAATATCTGAAATATATTTCAAAGAGAAAGTTACTTAAAATATGTGTATAGAATCTGTAAATTCGTAGTAGGAGAACTAAAAAGGAAAATGATTTCTGACGGGAGGAGTATGGCCTTTGATAGAGAAAGCCTTGGAGGTAGGATAAGAGTGACATGTTCAAAAACAGACTACCTTTGGATTACATATAAGGTTAGCCAAAGCCTTTACTTTCTCCTGTGGTAGTGGTTTTGGCTCTCTAGTATTTTGTTAAATCAAAAACAGGTCTGGGTCTGTGGAGACCGGTTGAGAAAAAAACCACAGTGGATTTTGAGACCGTCATTGAAGTGACGAACTGCGTCTCTTTCTCTCTCCTTTCTCCACTTTCTACAGTCACTCACTCATTCATGTGTGTAATGTTAAAAGAGAGAGGGGACGTGAAGGAAAACAAGTGACTCTATTTTACTATGGTGAAAATTTAAGTGGAAAGTTTATGGTTTCGACAACAGTCGACAGTCGTGTGTGTCCCAGTGAAAGTAAGACTTAAACATAGAGCTTTCTCCTTGCTTTCTCACCCACTTTTATTATTCACTCAACTGATTCTATGTAGGTTATATGGAAAAAGTGTGGGTACGTACTTTCACATTACATTGGCACACAGGATTTTTTGAATTTTCTATCTCTCTCTCTTTCTCTCCTACCTCGGATTTTCTTCTTTCAGTGCTAAAAAGGGGGGACTGAGATAAAAGGTAATAAAATTACCATGGATTTATTATTATTATGCAAAAGCTTGTTTTTAACATCCAAGCAATAACCATAGTAATTTTGGCATTGAACGTTGATTTTTTAATTACATCGTAATAGTTAAGGAGAAATAGGTTCTTTCGAGGAGAAAGCACAAGGAAGGGAAGGAGAAGAGGGAGAAAGTGTATTAACATAAACGAGCAAATTATAACGATTGCTCTTGAACTAAAGAGTAACTGGGAATTTTATGTGGGATTCATTTACTCCGAGTGTTTACTTTCACTTTTGCAATCTTCCCCAGAGTTTCCCTTCCTTTCAATTCCTTGCTCGTCACAAGAAGACGAGAAAATTTGAAAGCTTTATTTAAATTGCTAGTAAATTGGTGCAATTTTCTCTACAGTTTGTCTCCACCCCACCCAATTTTTTTTATTTACCTTTTTCCCTTTGAAAAGAAGAAAAAAATTTTGGTGAAAATACTTTTGACAAAATTGCTATTAGTGTAATGAGGAAAGTGGAGCGAAGTATTTATAATAATTGTTTGTGATTACTTTTAGTTACCTTTTCTCCCTTCATCCTCAATATAAAAAACTCCTGGCTAGATAATCTGAGAGAACGAGGGTAAGAGAAAAGTTTTTTTTACTTTCCGATTAAAGTGAGATTTAGAGTGAGAGGGAGAGAAAGTAGGAGGAGGATTTTTTAGAGAGAAAAGAAGATAGAGGAAAAATGATAAATCTTATATAGAATAGAGAAAATTCACAAATCGTGGTTTCCTTTGTACATT